>JAJJWW010014281.1:0-125300 GCA_023531295.1 Papaver armeniacum
GCGCCATCATTATGCGGCACCCGTATTGAGCCCTATCTCCTGCAGACTTCACTCTTCTCTCTTGCCATTTTAATTGCAAAAGAACACTGCAGTCACAATCTCGGCTCAATCTCCAAATTAAAAAAAACCCAATAAAACCACCACTTCCACGACTAATAACAATCTTCATCTCTGCAACCACGAGGCAAAAGCTGGAGCAACAATGTCCGCCAACACTTGCTCTCCGATCGCAAACCCGCTATACTTGTCACAGCCCATAACTCTGCATCTCCTCAATGGCAAAAGACTCGTAGCTTCTTTTGCACTGTTCCTCTATTGACTTCAATACAATATCAAGCCAACAACCCGAGCCACCATGAGCTTAAACGCATTCAACCTGATTGCAGACTCCGCATACTGTGTAGGCTGCACTCCTACAAACCAGCTGCAATTTTGTTCTCCTGCAATCCCAGACCATTTTTCACCACTGCAAAACACCACCAATGCCATATCCTGTAGAAACCCATTCTTCCCTGAGCTTCAATCCCACAACCTAGTAACACAGCTCCATTTCCTCCAACTCATTAATAACAATCCCATGCCAAGGCACGGGCTCGTAATTCCACCAAGTGCACACATCTCTCGCGAATTGAATCCCCACAACTCAAGCCATTCACCGCAATCCTCTCTTCTAGCCGTAACCTTCTAAAGCTGAGCTTACAACACCAGTTCAATCACCAACTCGAGTGTAGTCTCAATCTTCATCATTGCCTTCATTCAAAGCTCAATCTCTTGCCCGTAATCATTGTCTCAAATCCACCAGACCCAGCCCTTTTAACACCTCCTTCTCAAGGTACCCATAGCAAAGCACATTGACCTTGGCATCACATTCTTCTCAAATTGTGGCATCCCCATCTCAAGGCCAGCTCCATTCTTAGCCCCATTCCTTGCTCGATACCTAATGACTCCAATCCCTATTTTCCATTTCTAGCCTGCAATCTCCGTTCGATTCCTTGTATGCCCTTGCTCCGGCTAAACAACACCATATTAATTCGTAGGTCTGCAACATCTGGACACGCAACACATACTCAATACCCAACACCCGCATTCTCACAACTCCCGTGTGTTGTTCTCTATAGCATCATCTCAACACATACATTGTTTCCTTCTCCACTTCAACTTGTACCCACGTTGGCATTTCAATTCGAATCATCTACAACTTTATTACCCTTCGTTTATGGGTAAAATCGTTTCGCCGATTTATCAAATTCGGTAGGTGAGTGAGAAACTGATTCAAACCATAAACAAATGTGCTGCACGTGAGCACTTTATAGATTCGAGAGATCAACTGCACAAGTCCGTCCTAAACCAAGAAATGGCTTCCTGGACTTGCTTCGGTCACAAAGTGGAGGAGAAGGGTTAATTTGGGGAGGGAAGCAAAAGAAAGGTGTTGAGACCCGACACCTGGGGAGAGTAGTGTCTCGCTTGTATCAGAAAGTGGAAGCTTGAAGCTTGCAAGAGATGAAAGCTTTTTGAGAGCTTGCAAAGTTGCCTTTTCCGAGAGTGCGGTATTTTTCTCCCAGAGACTTGTTGTGCAGTGGAAATAGGTAAGACCTATTTATACAAGTCGAGATTGAAACGACTCGGCCTCATGAAGGAAGAGAGTAAAGGGTGAAATAATGGGAGGAGGTGGTAACCGCATGGTGTTAATGGGTGAAAACGTTTTACCATTATTTCCTCATTTATTTGACCGCTTTATTCCTTTTCACGCTTTCTTAATGTGAGCGTAATGTACGCCTGCAAGTCTGGACCGCCAAACCAAAACCCCGGGAAAGCATCCCCGGTTTGTGTTGATATCTCGAGTGTTGGTTGCACCTTGAGTGCAAGTGGCGCCGCTAGTGGCGCGTGTGACATGTGCCATTGGCATGTGCGGAATGCCCTTGTTGCGGGTTGTACCTCGGCAGCAAGTGGCAATGCCAGAGTCTGCAGCGGCGTGTGTGGCATGTGCCAATGGCATGCCCGAATGCCTCGGTGGTAGGTTGTGCGTTGAGTGCAAGTGGCAATGCCAGAGCTGCTAGTGGCGTGTGTGGCATGTGCCAATGGCATGTGCGGAATGCCTTGGTGGTAGTTGCATGGTTTGCGAGTTAGGCTACCAATAAGGCATTTAAAAGGGGCACGGCTTAGGGTGATGAAGGCTACAATGGAGCGTGTTGGCATGTGCCAATAACATGCGGGGCGTTAGGGCCGTGGCCCGGCGAGCATGTTGGCATGTTGGGGCCGCCAGGGCCGTGGGCCTTGGTAGGAAAAGCTACCAGCGAGCATGTTGGCATGTGCCAATGGCATGCGTGGCGTTAGGGCCAATGGGCCTTGGTAGGAAAAGCTACCAAAGCAAGCATGTTGGCATGTGCCAATGGCATGCGTGGACGTTAGGCACATGGGCCTTGGTAGGAAAAGCTACCTAACGGCGAGCATGTTGGCATGTGCCAATGGCATGCATGGCCGTTAGAGCCGTGGCCTTGGTAGGAAAAGCTACCAGGCCAGCATGTTGGCATGTGCCAATGGCATGCTTGGGGCAGATTATTTGGGCCAAATGGTGGCCTTGGTAGGAAAAGCTACCCGGCTTAAACCATGATTTAAAGTTGAGCATGTTGGCATGTGCCGATGGCATGCGTGGGCCGACTTGGCCTAGGTTGCATGGTTTTTAAGCCTAGTTACCAGGGCATGTTGGCATGTGCTATATTTGGCATGTGCCAATGGCATAGCGCTTGGAAATATGGCTTGTCCCAACACGTACGTGTTGGGATGTGCCAATGGCACGTGCGGCCATGTTGACCTAGTTGCACGTTATTCAAGCCTAGGGCGCTATATTTGGCATGTGCCAATGGCATAGACTTGGCTTAGTTTGGCATGGTTGCCAATGAGTGCGATATGTAGTTTGGTTTTAATTGGTTGGTTGCTGGGCCCGTCGCATACTGGCTGCCATGGTGCGCGAATGTGCGGCTTGGTTTTAGCGTTATTTGCCATGGTGCGCGGTGCAGCGGCTTGGTTTGGCATTGTTGCCATGGTGCGCGTGTGCGGCTTGGTTTGGCATTGTTTTGCCTTGCGCAGAGGCGTTTGGTTTGGCATTGTTGCCTTTGCGCGCATGCGGCTTGGTTTGGCATTGTTGCCATGGTGCGGTGTGCGGCTTGGTTTGGCATTGTTTCCACGGTGTATGCGAGTGTCACGGCTTGGTTTGGCATTGTTGCCATGGTGCGCAGTGTGCGGCTTGGTTTGGCATTGTTTCCATGGTGCGCAGTGTGCGGCTTGGTTTGGCATTGTTGCCATGGTGCGTGATGTGTCATGCGGCTTGGTTTTGGAATTAGGGTTCGTGGTCGAAAACCCTAATCCCAGTATTTTGAAAAAAATACCCCTATTAATTATTTACACAGGTTAAATGCTCTTAGTTAATGTGTTGGGTAACACTAGGTCATGGGGTTTCTGATTTTACCCTTTGTTTAAAAACCACCATCAACATTAAGTCCCCTGCTTAGCTCGGAACAGGGGCTTTGTATGAGGTAAGCATAAGATGGTGACAAACTATCAGCAGCAAACCGTAAGAAGAGAATTGATGAGGCTTGTCGACCTTTATAAATAGGATTTGGAATCCTTGCCTCTCAGTAGTTTGCACAAATCGGGGAGGCTAGCACAATTGGTGGGGCGGGTGCGGCAGGCGACGTTGGGAAGTTGGCGTGAATTGGGAAAATGAGGTGTTGTGGTGGGGCTGGCGCAAGGTGTGGAAGTTGTCCGTGCTTGCAGGCGTGACTTGGGCGGCCATTGGGAAGTCGGCGCAATTGGTGGGGTCGGTGCAACTTGGGCGACGTTGGGAAGTTGGCGTGAGTTGGGAAGGCCGAGTGTGCTAGCCGGGTGGGACCGGCGCAAGGTGTGGATGTTGTGCGTGCTTGCCGGCGTGACTTGGGCGGCCATTGGGAAGTCGGGCGCAATTGGTGGGGCCAGGTGCAACTTGGGCGACGTTGGGAAGTTGGCGTGAGTTGGGAAGGCGATTGTGCTAGGCTGGTGGGGCCAGGCGCAAGGTGTGGAAGTTGTGCGTGCTTGCTTTGGCGTGACCGATGTAAACAAGGAGGTTGTTTCTTCGTATGGCAAAGTTTCCTTATCTTGCTTTCCTTCATGTGCGGCTTCAATTAGGGCATTATTCATCTAAAATCTGGAAGCGTTATGTCCTCATTGCTTCCTTTCCCTTTTTAAGATTCCGTATTTATACCCAAAAATAATTGCATCGTCTCCTCGTTTGAGAAAAGGGTTCTTCTTGTTGGATTTCTCTCTTTGTCATGTCAAGCGATTCGAATCATCTTCTAACCGTCGGGTTCTCCTGGATGAAGCGCGAGGTCTTACTCTTGCATGAGCATCCCAACAAAGGTTATTCCGGGCTAAGAAGATCATACCCCGGTATGTTTTCTTATTCTTCTCTGCTCGTGTTATCCTCTTTATATGTGCATAGATATGGTAGAACCGGGTCATTTTTTTATCTTTTGCAGTGTGTGATGGGACCCTCCAGGGATGGCTGCGCCTTTAACTATTCGGAGAAGGATTTCGGACTTAGTGAAGATCGGTCTTCTTCTCTTGAGGAGGCATTGGTTGGGACTGAATCTCCGTTCCACGAAGCTAGTGAAATCATTAAGGACCTCCCTTCCATATATCCCCACGAAGAACGTGCATATTCGGACTTTCTTGGGTTCGAAGTGAGCATGGAGGAGGGAGGCGATAGAACAAGGAAGAGTCTTGGCATGTTGAAAGGTTTCAGGCGTGGCAAAGCCTTTCCTCGATCCGGGCATGGGGCGGATCAGGACTGCTTTCTAGGTTGAAGCGTCGGAAAAGTGAACGTGTGGTGGTCTTGGAGAGAGCGCCATGATTCTTGACCCCGATGTGGATGAATCAAAAACTTTCTCCGAAGTGTCGCTGAGAAAACCTTTGAAGGATCATATGATGGCAGCGAAATAGACTTTGAAGTTGATGCCAAAGGTGTTGTTGGTGATCGGAGGGTTATGGTGGCGTATCTTTGGAATGGTCGTCGGGAGGATACTGCTTGTTGTGGCTGCTTCGGGATGGGATGTTGAGGTTCTTCTTGCTAAAACCGTTGAATGGAACCTTTGTTGCCCGAAGGATTCTTGGGGGAAGTGCTTGAAGATAGCTTTGCCCGAGGGGACTTGTGCTCCATCCTTTGAGGGCTAGTTCCTCCCTTTTGTTATTTCTGTTAGCTGCTTAGTTCCCCTGGTGTCCCCCTTTCTTTTGTAAACTCGTCTTTTCCTTCCTATATTTTTTTTTTTTTGAAAGAGGTTGTGGTATGATGGCTCTGCAATGGTTTTCTGGGTTTTTCTGGTGTATTTCTCTTATATCTGAAGGATTCGCTCGGAGAGAGATATATTTATTTTTATTTTATTTTATTTTATTTTTTTGACAAAAGGGAAATCCCTAGGGAAAAAATACAAACGGTGTATCCATCCCTGGGAATTCTGACTATTAAGAGGAATTGTTAAAGGAAGTCTTGAAAAGGGAGTGATTGGGAAGTACATCATTTTAGGATTGGATTCCTTGAGCCATCGCGAGTGAACTATCACGCCTTGTGTGTGTCAGTATTAACGAGCTTGCAATATCCTCCCAAAAGGGTATCCGCAACTGGACACGACTCGCCTTCACCTTCATTGGGCAAATCCATTTTTGTCATCCTCCCAACTTGAAACGAGCTTTCCTTAACCACCACATCTCCGATTGAAAACGGGTTGGGCGTCATGTAACCGTTTGAGCCTTGGCTTCGTTGGTTTTCGATAGAAGTTTCCAAGCTTCTTGCAAAGTGTTGAATGGTCAGCTCCCCATTCACATTTCTTGACAGCGTTTTTGTGCGATGTCGCGCCCAAGTCCCCATGACGAGAATGGGGGAAGGAAAGGCTGGTTGCGAGTAAAAGGTTGCTCGGTCGGACTTACTTGCATTTGAAAATCATGGTCTAGCGTCAACGGGTCCTCTCCGGATGCTGGGTTCCTTAAATAGCTCGTTGTTGCGATAACCCGTAGGATGATTTGTTGGGAATTCCTTCAGGCGTGGACGTCGGCAGAGGGTGTACATCCAATTTCGCTTTGTTGTCGAGCACCCATAAGCGTCCCCAAATCATGTCATGATCTAGTTCTTTGACAATGTGGAACTTGTTGTGCGTTATAGCGTCTCCCATCTTGATCTCTAGGTTGATGTAGCCATGTGCGTTCAAAGCCTCTCCTCTCAAGCTCTTAATCACAGACAGGAATAGGTAGCGTCTTGTTTTGTAAATCCCACTGCCTTTAGTGTCTTGAAAGTAATGATGTTGTGGTCGAGGTCGTGTCGATGAGCGTGTCGTCAAATTCATTACCTCTTAAACGGGACGTGGTCAGCATTCCCAATTCTCCGTCGCTGTTTGGGAAGCTTGGGCCCTTGGCGTGGATTAGGAGAGAAAAAGCCGTTTATTCGGATACAACACGATTGAGATCTGCGAAAATATCTTGGCGCCGAACCTTGGAAAGATAGAGAATTTCGCATACATGTCGCATCATGGATTGTACAGTCTCGTGTACGGAGTCCCGGAGGAACCGCAGATTTCTTATTGGGAGTGGGTCTCGATGCACTCTTTCGTCTCCTAGTTGGAGTTCTCCTGCTTCTATCCTTTCTTTGAAAATATGCTTTAATCATTGCAATCGCTAGTCGGGTGGTGAACGAACTGTGGTAATGGCAAAAGATTTTGGGGTTCGACATCTCGGCCTCGATTGGTGGCCGTGGGCGGTGGCAATCTGATGACATCATCTTGAACCCGAGGCTTCTAGGAGGTCAATCACCTCCTCGATGGGGAATGGGAAATCAAGGTATTTCCTTCGGTCTCACGATGCCGCCTGGGGAGTTTTAGTGGCGATCTTCCGTTGCGAGGGTTAAGATTCTGCCTGGCTTCACGTTTCGGTGGTGGCTCGTAGTTGCGGGTTTCCTTTTCCTCTTTCATTTACTATGTTCACGGAGGATGAGCGGCATTAAATAGTTTGCTGATGAGGCGTCTACTCCCGCAGGTTTTGCGCTGGCGTCTTGATTCGAGTTGGCCTAGTTCTTTCCGGTGTCGAGGCTTTGTTGTTGCGGATCGTCGGGTGGCTTCATGGAGTTCGGAGAACGTTTGGAAACGCAAGTTTTCTAGCGTGGAGCGGTAGGTGGAACCATACCATTGATGCATCGTTCACCAATTGTTGCTCGGTCACGTTTGGGTCGTGACGTTGAGTGCTTGAACCACGAACCTTTTGACGAAATCATTCGGATGTTGTTATCCCATCGGGTACATTCTTCTCGAGGTCCGAAAAAGTAACATTGGGACACGAAGAAGTATTTCTTAAAACGCAGTGACCATGCTACTCCGGGTTAGGAATCTTTGCTCGGTGGGATCTTTGTTGTACCATGTATACGCCCTTCCAAAGAAGTGATTTTGAGAATTCCTTAAACGAAGAACGTGATTATATTCATGTTCACCTAGGGGATTCCAGAAACGAAACATGCTCACGTGCATTCCGTACCATCGTACGGGGTAAATTGAGAGAAGAGTACCCTTGGGAGAGGGATTCTCCGTATTTCGGATGGGTAAGGGTTGGTGATGATGCACGTCCAACTCATCATTCTTGATTCGGTTGCGGAGGAGTTGTTCCAAATCTTCTCTCGTGACAAAGTTGGGTGGCTGATTTCTTTCCAACGGGATTCTAGTGCGAGTTTCCTCATCCATGGAGGCGTGCTCCGCCGAGGTTCAGCGTCGGGGTTGTTGCAGACGTTCCTAAATGGCTTTGGAGGCGCGAACTCATGTGGTAGTCGTTGCTCTCAGCCGGGGTCTTGAGAAAGATGAGTACCTCCTTCGCGTTGAAACCATATCCATTTGGGCTCGCGCGAGCATCTCTTGTCGTTCCATCGGATCAACGATGGTGACGTAAGGGCGACTTCCTCTTGTCCCTCCGGGTTCTCGTCCCGTCGGCGGGTAGTTGGGATCTTGGTCGTGGTCGGAGGCGCCATGCTAGACGAAGCATTTGGGGTCGTGGCGGCGGCTCTAGCCCCGGTGATCGTGGCGCGACACCCGAAAAGATATTTTCGTTGCCGTGATTAGAGGGTTGTGCGAGACGCTAGAGGAGGCGGCGGCTCAGCCCGGGTGATTATGGCGTTACACTTGAGGGAGTGCATTCGATGTTGCTGTTGTCATTCCGGTGGCGTAACAACGTTATTGGGAGATGCTAACATCGGAAGTGCGTTCTGTGATGGTGTTCTCGGCAGCGCTCTAGGACCCGAGTTCCACCATGTTGGGATTTGATGTTCGGGAAACGAAATCGGAGTCGGAGTTGGTATTGTAACCGATAGATCAATCCTCATTGTGGTCGCTTAATTGTTTATGGGTAAAAATCGTTCTCGCGATTTGTAAATTCGGTAGGTGAGTGAGAAAACCGATTCAAACCCTAAACAAATGTGTTGCACGTGAGTACTTTATAGATTCAAGAGATCAATCTGTACAAGTCCGGCCTAAACCAAGAAATGACCGTTCCTGAGACTTGCTTGGTCACAAAGTGGAGAAGAAGGGTTAATTTGGGGAGGAAGCAAAGAAAGGTGTTGAGACCAGAATAGTGGGAGAGTAGTGTCTCGACTTGTATCGGAGAAAGTGGAAGCTTCGGAAGCTTGCAAGAGATGAAAGCTTTTTGGAGAGCTTGCAAAGTTGCCTTTTCCGAGAGTGTAGTATTTTTCTCTGACCGAGACTTGTTGTCTTGGTGGAAATAGGAAAGACCTATTTATACAAGTCGAGATTGAAACTTACCCCGGCCTCATGAAGGAAGAGAGTAAAGGGTGAAATAATGGGAGGAGGTGGTAACCGCATGGTGTTAATGGGTGAAAACGTTTTACCATTATTTCCTCATTTATTTGACCGCTTTATTCCTTTTCACGCTTTCTTAATGTGAGCGTAGTGTACGCCAAAAGTGTGACCACAAACCAAAACCAGTGAAAGCATCCCCGGTTTGTGTTGATATCTCAGTGTTGGTTGCACCTTGAGTGCAAGTGGCGCCGCTAGTGGCGCGTGTGACATGTGCCATTGGCATGTGCGGAATGCCCTTATTACGGAGTTGTACTCGAGCGCAAGTGGCAATGCCGAGAGTTGCAGTGGCGTGTGTGTCATGTGCCAATGGCATGTGCGTAATGCCTTGGTGGTAGGTTGTACGTTGAGTGCAAGTGGCAATGCCAGAGCTTCTAGTGGCGTGTGTGGCATGTGCCAATGGCATGTGCGGAATGCCTTGGTGGTAGGTTGCATGGTTTTCGAGTTAGGCTACCAGCATGCATTTAAGGGGCACGGCTAGGTGATGAAGGCTACCAGCGAGCGTGTTGGAATGTGCCAATAACATGCGTGGCCGTTAGGGCCGTGGCCAGCGAGCATGTTGGCATGTTCCAATGGCATGCGTGGCCGCTAGGGCCGTGGCCTTGGTAGGAAAAGCTACCAGCGAGCATGTTGGCATGTGCCAATGGCATGCGTGGTCATAGGGCCGTGGCCTTGGTAGGAAAAGCTACCAAAGTGAGCATGTTGGCATGTGCCAATGGCATGCGTGGTCCGTTAGTGGCCGTGGCCTTGGTAGGAAAAGCTACCAATGAGCATGTTGGCATGTGCCAATGGAATGCGTGGCGTTAGGGCCGTGGCCTTGGTAGGAAAAGCTACCAGCGAGCATGTTGGCATGTGCCAATGGCATGCGTGGGTCGTTAGGCCGTGGCCTTGTATGAAAAGCTACCGGCGAGCATGTTGGCATGTGCCAATGGCATGCGTGGCCGTTAGGGCCGTGGCCTTGGTAGGAAAAGCTACCAGGCGAGCATGTTGGCATGTTCCAATGGCATGCGTGGCCGTTAGGGCCGTGGCCTTGGTAGGAAAAGCTACCAAATGAGCATGTTGGCATGTGCCAATGGCATGCGTGGCCGACTTGGCCTAGGTTGCATGGTTTGTAAGCCTAGGGCGCTATATTTGGCATGTGCCAATGGCATAGCGGCTTGGAAATATGGCTTGTGGTACGTGTTGGGATGTGCCAATGGCATAGCAGCTTAGTTTGGCATGGTTGCCAATGAGTGCGATATGTAGTTTGGTTTTGGCGTGCCGCCCATGGTATGCGCATGTGTGCGGCTTGGTTTTAGGCGTTGTTGCCATGGTGCGCGGTGTGCGGCTTGGTTCGGCATTGTTGCCATGGTGCGCAGTGTTCGGCTTGGTTTGGCATTGTTGCCATGGTGCGCATGTGCGGCTTGGTTTGGCATTATTGCCATGGTGCGCGGTGCGCTTGGTTTGGCATTGTTGCCATGGTGCGCAGATGTGCGGCTTGGTTTTGCATTGTTGCCACGGTGCGTGATGTGCGGCTTGGTTTAGCATTGTTGCCATGGTGCGTGATGTGCGGCTTGGTTTGGCATTGTTGCCATGGTGCTTGATGTGCGGCTTGGTTTTGGCATTGTTGCCATGGTGCGCGATGTGCGGTGGGTTTTGGAATTAGGGTTACGTGTCGAAAACCCTAATGGGTATTTTGAAAAAAAATATCCCTATTAATTATTTACACCGAGTTAAATGCTCTTAGTTAATGTGTTGCGGGTAACACTAGGTCATGGGGTTTTACGATTTTACCCTTTGTTTAAAAACCACCATCAACACCTTCCAAAGCTCAAGAATCACACAGACCATTTCAACCATTTCCTGCAAAACCCAATCAAACCCTGAATTATAATTCATCTCAGGTTCCAGTTGACATCGAACCTCAACTTTAATTTCACTCTTTCAATTCGGTAGAGAAAAACCCCATTTAATCTTTATAGATCTATCAAACCCTTATTTCCATCTCCGGGGTTATTGAACACGTGAGAACTGAGAACCATTTCTCAGCTTCTATTCCTCCATTGTCCATTCGACAGACAACACATTTCTCCAATTTGCTTCAATTCCACCTGAAGTTCTCTCAGCGGCAACATCTTCTTCTCGATCCCCTAATCAGATTCAAACCTTGAGACCTAAAAATCAATCCAATCTCCCATCGAATTAGTTGTTCGGTCCCTTCTCCGTTGCTCTCGATCCGCTCCATTTCTCTCCGAATCTCATGTTTGTTGATCTCTCAATCTCTAAAATTTTCCCACACCCGGATATACAAAAGCTGTCGGAATGAATGAGAGAAAATGATTTTCTCGAATTTTAGAGTGTGTAAGAAAGGTAATCGCTATCGGCACCAAACTGTGGTGGTTAAGGGGTAACCATCTCATACATGGCTTGCTCGGTTTGGATAACCGACAACTCAATTCTTCGACTCTACTGTCATTTATGCCGGCGACAATTCATTCTTCACCTCCCTTTCGCACACCTTAGTCGCTCCAAATATAGCTCGCATGTGAATTGGCCTTTGTGCTCCTTTTCGCTCCAAATGAATGATTTCTCCTTCTTTTGCTCCCAATGACTCCATTGCACCTAATAAACTCAAACTCAAACATAAGATACATAATTTACACGAAAACTCGCAAAGAAAGCGTAACTACTAGATAGTAAATTAGGTGTTTTAGACACCTATCAATAGTTTTCAGACATACACATTTGCTATTTCGAGCCGAGTTTACTCGCCTATCTTTTTCTCGAAATATGTGTTGGTGAGCTTTCGCTTTAACCATTTTCATCTTTACCCGTGACGAAATTCATGATGACGTTTCAATCTTGAAAATAGCTTTGATGACGATAGTAAGTGAATAACGATTGTTATAACATTATAGAAGAATGTTTCAATGATTGAAATGTAGAGTTGAGATTACCAACTATGGATATAAGCATATATAGTGTGTTCGCAGATTAGTGTATAAATCCAAGTGTCGGAAACCAAGTGCGTGCGTATGTGTGCATGCGGTATTGGTGAAAGAGACATGTACCCATATGCGTACCCACGAAAGTTTTCATACCGAAAATTTCTGCTGGAGTTTGTAAGTTTGCAAACTAGTAAACAAGTCACCTTAGGTACGCATACCCGTACGCGTACCCAAACTGGTTATTTCTCAAATCGGTAGTTCATGAACTTAAAACAATAAATTATAAGGAATGCAATCTTTGCAAATCGTGGCTATATTGTTCATGAATTGATTCAAGTGGATCAAACCTATTTTGCTTCAATTGTGTATATGAATAAAGTCCTAAGCAATTGAAAAACTCTTGAACTAGTTCTTTTGAGTCATTTGAACTAGTTATGAGAAAGATGAATACGGTTAATATGAAAGTGCTCATATGACTAACCATTAGTTAAATATTTGTGAACCAACTAAGTTTACACGTTTAGGTATGGTTACTCAAACCTAAATGAATATATTTCATTTGTGTGTGACAAGATAAGTTTAGATCTAACGGTTGAATGATATTAGCTTGGTTGAATCATGTTTTTCATCTAACGGTAAATATTGAATGCTTTGTTACCAAGGTAACTTTGATTGCAAACCCTGATTTAAAAACTATATAAGGGGAACTCTAGCAACTGGAAAAACTAATCCCCGCACCTCATGTGTGATACTAGTTGGTTTTGCTAGAGTCGATTCTCCTTTAACCTTAGGTTTCTTCTCGAGAGCCTGTAGGTTAACGAATGAAAGACTTAATTGGGATTGTGAAGCCAGACGAAACTACTTTTCTTGTAGTTGAGCGATCTGATCTTTCCATTTTCTATCGTACGAGTTCAATTGAATAATTGACTTGATATTATATCTGCGATAGGGCAAGATAAAAAGAAATCACAAACATCTTCGTCTCATCGTTTGTGATTCCACAATATCTAGTTTCGCTACCATACGATTTGGATTATTGTGAGGTGATTGATAATACTAGGCTGTTCTTCGGGAATATAAGTCCGTGTTATCAACCAGTTCCTGTTCACCTTGATTTATCAAAAGACGGAACAAAAACTCATAGGTTTATCTGTGGGAGACATATTTATCTATTATCATAGACTTTATTGTGTGATACAGATTTGTTTATTGAAGTCTTCGACTTTGGGTCGTAGCAACTCTTAGTTGTGGGTGAGATCAGCTAAGGGAATCAAGTGCGTAGTATCTTCCTGGGATCACAGACGTAAGGAGCGCAACTGTACCTTGAATCAGTGTGAGATTGATTAGGGTTCAACTACAGTCCCGTAATCAAGTTAGTTTGTAGTAGGCTAGTGTCTATAGCGGCTTAATCACGGTGTGGTATTCAATCTGGACTAGGTCCCGGGTTTTTTCGCATTTGCGGTTTCTCGTTAACAAAACTTCTGGTGTCTGTGTTATTTTTATTCGGCATTATATTTTGTTATATAATTGAAATATCACATGTTGTGCATTGTATCGATCAATTGTGAAATCCAACCTTTGGTTGTTGATTGGAAATTGATTGATCCTTGGATATTGGTCTTTGGTACCATCCAAGTTTATATCTCTTGTATTTGATAAAGACTCGCAGATTTCTATTTGTTTGAGTATAGATCAAATCGAGAGATAGAGATATTAACTCCTTGATATACTTTTTATTAAGATTGATTCTGACTGTATATTTGATTCTCTTAAAAGTATATTAGAGTTAGTCCATACAGATTGCTAATCAAAATATTAGGTGAGGTTGTTGTACCCCTGCTTTTTTACTCTCAGAGAGAATATGTATATGTATGTAACAATGGTTGAAAGATCTTTTGGATGTTTTTAAGATAAATAACGGTGCGCGTGGTCTTCTTTTAAAAGAGATTCCTGACCCGAGAAAGAGCATGCTCGCCCGCTAAAGGTGGCGGAAGCTATGGAGGGGTATATGATCGGATGAGAGTTTTGTTTAAGTGTTTAAGTGGAGAGCGGATGAGTGCAACCTGCGCGCCTCCTAAGCACACGATTCCGACTTTTATTTAAGTGCTAGAGACATGATATATGGCTTATTGTTTGTGCGTCTCTGATGCATATGCTTTCCAGATTTATTATTTAAGTGTAAATCAACCTGCACATCTTCAATGCGTATCGGTTTTGTAAACTACTTAATTAAAGCGAAAATGTGACTATTGGGTGTTCATGTTGTATAAGTATAACCCCCTACATGTTAGTTACGCGCGCCTATATGGTAGGAGGTGTTTGGCACTTAACCGATTTGACTATTCATGCATATTGTGTAAGTATAATCTTCAAATAATCTGTAGGAGCATTTAATTTAGTTTTGTGTATGTCGACCACGTGGCAATTATTGTTCTTTGATCAATTACTTCATATTGTTAAAGCATTATTTCGTTATTATGACCCGAGTTTGCTTGATTTTGGAGGTGAAGCACCTCAATCATCTAATGAATGTATTCCACGTCACATGCGATCATTTTTTAGTAAAAATATACTTTGATATTCTCGACTGATAAATGTCGATCGGCTTGAGATAGAAGCTCACATGAGCGGTGTACTACCTTCTTCTTTGCTTCTTAACGACATCGTGAGCAGCAACTACTTACATATTTTCACCATTCGAGCATATGTAGCCCGACATGGTCGTTCAATCCGGCGTTTAATGATGTACGCGCAGCATTCTTGCCCGTTAGTTGAGAGGGTTGTCATCTGTGCACTATTATTAGAATCATTTGACGATGCCGATAAAGACGGGTGATCATAAGCGTGAAATGACATTTACAATTGTATGTTCAGTGGGCGCAAGTGCGTCAGTGGCCTTGCATAAATCCTAGCCATACTTGGGGATACTTGTGCATTTCATTGACCATAAAGCAGGAAGAGAGCGGATCAAGTTGCAAGTGGAGATGCACAATCGCAAGCGAGGACTTCTTGAAGCAATTATGTTCGATGTATCCGCTTTGTAGGAATTTGAGGATTCATTCTCAACAAGCCAAGTGTTGTATTTGCAGGTTATGAATCTTTGTGCGAATGTTTTAGGCGCTTGACATGCTCCCTTATCAGGCGACAGAGAGATGACATTTGCGCGCAGCCCCCCCCTTTTTTTTTTTTTTTTTTTTTTGAAAGAAAAATCAGGGATCATCTCATAGCCTTAGTCATGATCGGATTGTGTCATCGCTCAGCGTTTGGCGCTCATGCCGCATTCGAGCTATCTATCTATTCTATTCTATTGTTATTTTATTTTTTATTTCTCATGGTACGTTCAGCACCACCATTTTTTTTTTCTAATGACTTAGCCGTACTCGTGGCTATTTTCAGTTAATGGTGCGTTCAAGGCCATCTTATCTCCTTTGCTCGGCTATTTTCATTTTTATCGGCCGTACTTGCAGCCTAGTTATTTTCGGGGCTTTATTCAATCTAGACATACTCGGGGCTTTGATTCATTCTAGCCATACTCGGGGCTTTTATTCAATCTAGCCATACTCGGGGCTAATATTCATTTTATGGGTTGTACTCATAGCCTAGCCGTACTCGGGGTTACTGGTGCACTCCATTGGTCATGCACGGAACCTAGCCAGACTCAGGGCTATTGGTGCACTTCATTCGTCATGCACGAAACCTAGCCATACTTGGGGCTATTACTCGTTTCATGGGATGTACTCGTAGCCTTTTTCATTTCTCATGGTGCATTCAAGGCCACCTTTTCTCATTACTGGGCCGTACTCAAGGCCATTCTCAATTCATGGTGTTATCACATTTGAATTTCTAAAGTTCAATATAAGGCAATTCTCAATTCACATCACATTTGAATTTCTAAAGTTCAATATAAGATGACGCGGATATTATATGTTTATTTAGTCAAAAAGATTGAATTTTAAGTATATGCTGCTTACTTAAAACAAAAAGACAAATATTCCCAGAATTGCTACACGCTCACCACGCTAAATAGTAGTATCCGAACAAGGTCACAAATACGACTCTAATACTGTTCAGGCAGATATATTCTAAAGTGAACATAGCTAAGCATAGCCAATCAGGTGAGAAAAATTCTGTCGTAGTAATCATGATTCAAACATCATACATACAAGCTAACTATCATCCTATAATGAGAAAGCGAGTAAATTCACGCAATCAAGCAAACAGACTTCTATATCAACTGTCACCAAATAAAATTCATGCAAGCGTCAATGTATACTTAGACAAATGGAAGGTCGAAATTCTTATATATCTAGCCCATAAGTGTGATTCATGTTGGAGATATCATGCCAAATCCAAAAAATGAAAGATAACATGCTTTTTAATGTACTAGCTATATGGGATGCTTTGCATATGTTCCATGGCATTCATGGTCATGCTTCACGGTGGGATCGTAATCAGAGGTTAGGCGGGTTATAATCATGTTATAATGTCAAGATACATTAAAGATAAAGAGGGAAGTAATCATGCGATAAATCATATCATTAAGGGAGAGTGGTAGAGCAAGAAATTAGCGGATATAAAAGTTCTGTATTAGGAGAGAAAAACAAAAATCCTGGAATTTGGATTCCAAGGATCCCCGCTGCTATTTATTGAGCAAAGCTAATACAAACCTAAGTTATACCGGATTGAAGCTATATTTTGATAGAGAGAAAAGGGGGGTACCGTTTCCATGGTATTTGACGAGAAGATTACGAGAACAAGAGACGAGTTGTAGCAGCCGCTTCTGGAAGAGCTAGTGAAGCGCTTTCTTCTCTTGGATCCAGACAACAACGGAGGGATAGCACTTGGTGCAGTCGAGCGACGCAAATACTTTTCATTCCACTTCTTGCATCTTGAGGATTATAGCTTTGTTGAGATTATTAGTCCCACATTGTTTGGGCATTTAAGATCCTGTCGTTTATAATCCCTTAGGGCCTCTCCACTCATCGCCAATTGGTTTTGAGTTGGATGCCTGTATTCTAACATGGTATCAGAGCAGGCTATTTGCGACGAGTCATTTGACCGCGCTTTACTCCGCGTCACCCGATTTAATTTTCCACGTGTTAGACCCAATGAGGCTACACGTGAGGGGGCGTGTTGAGATTATTAGTCCCACATTGTTTGGGCATTTAAGATCCTGTCGTTTATAATCCCTTAGGGCCTCTCCACTCATCGCCAATTGGTTTTGAGTTGGATGCCTGTATTCTAACAAGCTTCAAAGCAATAGCACGCAACAGACGCTTTGGAACTGATCCGTCTACAGAAGCGCCTTGACCGAGAAGGTAGAATTATTTATCCTTTAAACAATCTAGGTGCTTCAGCTCGTGTTCAATATCCATTCCGGATGGTGATGAGGTGGTGATTGGTAGTCGAGCTTTTCAATGAAAATTAGCTTCTGACACTTGTGTTTGACCAATTTACAAGGATTTTTTGAGGCTATTCTGAGCTAAGTATCCTCACTGTCCCAACATCCCAGAGAGGCAACTAGAGGTTTTGAAGAATTAAAGAGCAGTGGGCTTCATAGCAGTGGCAGCAACAGTAGTCAGGTTAGCTTCAGTATGACGCCAGGATGTACATTGTGTGATGGCAGGTGTAGTCAAGTGGTGTTGCTATTATGCAGCTCTCTCTATACATTAGCATTGGTAGTCGACAATCTTCTCTATCATTCAGTCCAAGTCTCATTCAAATAGAACTTTGGAGCTTCTTTTGTCGATCACGTATGTTCACATCATACTGTTCCATGTTTCTCCTGGCTTGAAAACTTGTAGGTGGTTAAGTACCGCTCTGTGGTGTGTGACATCAAGCACATATGACGCGCTTGTTTAGCTGTTTCATCTTGGCGACTCTGTTGGGGATAGTGGCAGTTCATCGATGTGCAGTGGTCGGAGCTGAGCGCTCTTCCTTAAGTGTCAATTATCACCGACTCTTGGTCTTTGATGAATCAAAGTAGCAAAACAGCGGCAGCTTGGGTAGTCAGCTTTGCACTGCGGGAGTGTAGACAGCTTCACCACCATTTTGTTTCTGAACCGGGCTGGTAGTCATGGTGAAATCAGGAACGCTGGTGGTGCCATCGATTCACAGGGGTACTAGGAAGTTGTCGGCCATTGCGAGGCACTGTTTCTACCGAGAGGATAAACCAATATAGATGATGAGAATTGAAATAACTATGTGGCACACACTTCTTGATGCCTCAAGCTAAATGTATGGGACAACCCAAAGGAAATTCAAACCAAAGATGCAATATAAAGTCTTTAGATTTTTTTGCTCCGGAATTGAGAATCCAAAATAAAGTCGAAAATGTGTAGTACAACATGACACAGGACAAGTTGATGCTTAGATAAACATACTCTTTGTGATTGGTACTTCATGCATTTTTCATATCAGGAATTTTGCAAAAAACATTCATGCTAATAGGCCAATTTTGTTGTTTACTAAACAAGATCATAAAATGGTGATTATGCTTATGAGAAGCGCTACAAGATGCTCAAAGATTTATGCATTCATTCTTGCAAAGTTGGCATTCAACGTCGATAATGCTAGGTTATGCTATAAGAAGCTGACTTGTTTTATATAAGAAAGATAGGTTTGGCAGATATTACTCGAGCGAATTTAATCATCCGTTTCATTACGTTGATGCTTTATTCACAAATAACAGTTATATATCTAAGCAGGCTCATGGTTTATGATTCAAACATGCTTTTCACTAAACATATGCAGTTATGCTCATTATTATAAGGTAATTTAACTTTTCCCTGGCGTTCAAGCATTGATTTCATTGCAAACATTAGAGATCAAGTCATTCATAGACGACAGCATGGTTTAAAAAGGCTTTTGTGGGGCGCGCTTTTGGGCGCTTTTTTGCGCTTCAGGTCCTAGGCGCTTCTGGAGCTCCGCTTTATGAATTGGCTTATATTAGAAAATAAAAAGCTGGCCTTTGAAGCCCAGTAGGGCCTGTTTCACGTTTTCTAACTAAATACTAATAAACCTAATTGATGGGGCATAATGGTCATGATAAGATGACTGTCTACATGATGATATGAATGATGCAGACATTCCTGGCTAGTATGTTAAAATAGATCTTGGGTGGAATAGGCAGTATCAGTATGCCATATGCTCAGTTAGTTTAATTGTTTCTTTATTATGTCTGAACTACTTCGTAGTTTTCTTTTATTTGGTTGACAACTTCTTATTTAAATATTTTAAAAAGCTCGCTTTCGCTCTACGTTTTCTCATCGGTTTACACTTTAGTATGAGAGCGCTTCGCCCCACGCTTTCGCTACCTTGGACGACAGTTAATTAAGAGTCATTATTAGGTATAAGCTGCTATCTTAGATATACAATAGATGTATCAACTAAAGATTGGAGAAAATTGGGAAAACTTATCTTCTTTTGGGATCAATTCTTTCACAGGTGTTGATGATAGGTGTTGCTTCTCTTTGAGATTTCAATTCATTGAAATATCAGTTTGTAGTCCTCATTAGGAAACAACTGCTTCATCTCCCCTAGATGTTCTGTATAAGATCTTTTACAGCAAACAGGACAAATAGGGCATCAACATATTTCTCTCAACTATTTTATAGCACAATTTTCAATCAAACCCAAAACAGCTTTGATCCCAATGTTCTTCCTTGTCTTCATTCCCGGAAAAACTCCAAATACAGTCACATCAACAATAACTACAGCTGCAGACTTGGTGAGGTTTCATCCAAGAGACTTTTGTCATCGATTCTGGAAACATGGAAACAAATATCCTTAATTAGTTATTGCAGTTTCATCATTGAATATCTAATTACTTCGTCTCAGCTGAGAGCTAAAACAATTTCAAATTAAGACTATTAGGAATATTCAGACATAAATGTAAGTGTCAACCAGACGAAAAACCATTAGTAAGTCAAATTCAAAACAATTTACTGGGTAATAAAGATCGAGGTGCAGTGATAATTAATCAGAAAATGATCGAATTTCATTTGTAAACACTAAATTCTGGTAAATTCCTAGAACGAAATTAGAAAATAAATAAATAAAAATGAGACACACCCAGATCTGAATTTCAATTATAAATCAAAGCTATAGACAGTCTAGGAAATAGAGAGAAACTTATCTTTCTTATATCAAGTTAACCGATCAGACGTTGTTCCTCGAAAGTCGATGATAGTCGATTTCCTATCTAGATCTGGTTGTTGCTCGGTTTAGCTATGCAGTCATGTATAAGCGAGGAAGAAGGAGGCGATGTTGATGCAGCTCGATGTAATCGGAGGTAGATGAAGTGGTTGTTAGTGTGACTCTGCGTAAGTGAGCGGAAAGAACGAAGCTGCTTGGAAGATTAGAAGATCATGTTAGAGTATAGGATTGGTAATAATAAATTATATGGAAAGTTTTAGTATTTAGGGTTATATTTAGTATTTGATATATTTAGTATGAATTGATTTACAAGCATTATTCTTGCATACCAAGTTACGGTATCGCTATATATACCCTATGGGTTCTCAATGTAAAATATCCCATTCAATAATAGAATTCTCTTTTATCTTTATATCTAGTAGTTTTAAGTTGGTATCAGCAGGTTCGATCCGGACCTGTTGCCCACCTCGTTTCTTTTCTAACCGGCGGCGGTAGCCTTCCATGCTACCGTCCGCCGGATCTTTCTTCCGCTGCAACATTATTAGTTTTTCATACCAGGTTTTTATTTTTAGGTTTATCATCCATATTTGCCAAACTCTAAATCCAACCTCGTGAATCAGAAGTTATCATATTTTGTTGAAGATGTCGGCAACACCACCTCTCCCTTTAGGAAGTTTCATTAATTATCTACGGTTCTGATGTGCTCCTTTGATTCTTTTCATGATTGTGGATCCAGTAACCAGTGATTCTCCTAATCAATTATCCCTTTTCTCTACTGTCGCACTATTCTTCGTCAACTATTCTATTTTATTCTCCTAATCATCTCTTTTCTCTACTGTGGCGCTATTCTTCGTCAATGCACTATTCTTCATCAACTTTTCTATTTTATTCTCTTAATCATCTCTTTTCTCTCTTTGTCGTTCTTCGTCAACGCACTATTCTTCGTCAACTTTACTATTTTATTCTCTAATCATCTCTTTTCTCTCTTGTCGCGCTATTCTTCTCAAATCCCTATTTTGAATCCATCGACGCTTCGTGAATTTCGTTGTTTTTGGCGGTTCTCCTAATCGGTAAATTTTTCTTATGGCGACGCGCTTTCTTCTTATGCTTCTTGGACGTTTATTGGCACCGCACTTTATCAACAACTTTCATGGCCAATCTCATGTGATTTTCAATCCCCATGAGATTGAGGGAGGGTGTTAGAGTATAGGATTGGTAATAATAAATTATATGGAAAGTTTTAGTATTTAGGGTTATATTTAGTATTTGATATATTTAGTATGAATTGATTTACAAGCATTATTCTTGCATACCAAGTTACGGTATCGCTATATATACCCTATGGGTTCTCAATGTAAAATATCCCATTCAATAATAGAATTCTCTTTTATCTTTATATCTGATACCAACTTAAAACTACTAGATATAAAGATAAAAGAGAATTCTATTATTGAATGGGATATTTTACATTGAGAACCCATAGGGTATATATAGCGATACCGTAACTTGGTATGCAAGAATAATGCTTGTAAATCAATTCATACTAAATATATCAAATACTAAATATAACCCTAAATACTAAAACTTTCCATATAATTTATTATTACCAATCCTATACTCTAACAGATCACCCAGGTTGATCTTGGTGTACATTCTCCGGATTCAAGGTGGTAATGGTTGCAACTGCTCGTGTAGTTTTCTATTGATGATGGGTGACGATGATTTTTTGCTAAGATTTGTTTTTGTTGGCGAAGCTGTGAAGATTATCGCGGATGGCTGAAGAATTGGGACTCCGGATGGTGTGGTCTCGAGATGTACTGGTACTACGGATGATAGACACGGGTGCAATTGTCGGCTGGGAGGGATGACGCGGCTCGTGGAGAGTAAGGAAAGGCATGGTGAAAGAAAAGAGACATATATTGTGAGAATTGAGCGAATGGGTCTTGTTGGGCGAGAGACTAATAGCGCGCTTGGGTACCAGAAGCAGAAGTACTTCTGCTTCTGAACTTCTAGAAATTGTTTCTGAGAAGTTGAAAAATTAAAAAGTTAATTTGGCAACTAAATAGCTTATAAGTTGAAAAGAAAATAAGTAAGTTTGGCAAATTTACATTTCAGAAGTCAAAATATCGTTATATTTTATTCTATTTAATCAATTATTGCTACATTTATTAGAAATTAAAATTGTTAATTTTGATGCAACATCAATTTTGGTTCTAACTCGCAATTCTTCGTGACGACTGTCAAAGCCAACTTGTGAGAATATAATTAGGTTGCATTTGGTAAAGTGATTCAAGGGATGGACAGGAAACCCAGGAAGAAGGCTATTATTGCTCACTCAAAACAGATAATTATGAGCAAGTGAGATGAAGAAATATGAAGAAGTCTGACTATTCAACAAGTTCCGTAATACAGATGGTTCGGAGCATTAATTGTGCATTAGCACACTAGCTAGATAACAATAAGAAAGTACTGATAGCATACAAAAAAGAGACCAAAGCTTTTACACATACTGACCATTAATGTTTGCGAAGTCTTTGTTTGAAAACTTATACAAAATTTTCACATTCGTACGATAATGTAAGGACATAGCAGTGCAAATACCATATCGATAAGAATCCATTTAGCGGCACCTTTTTTGAGATTCACTAGCAGATAAATTGGCATAAGTGAATAAATCATCTTCCATGGCGTGTCTTCTAATAAAGTTAGGTACTGCACATGCTGCTATAATAATGTTTCTTTGCTTACGCAAGCTATAAGACGGTATCATCTTCAAAATAGGAAACCGAGCTTTTAGTACTACAAAACACCTTTCAATTATATTACGTAACGACGAGTGTGCATGGTTAAATTTTCCCTTGCACTACGAGGTCCCCTAGTTCCTGGGTAGTCATTGAGATGGTACAGTTGTCCCCTGTATGGAGCTAAGTATCCCAGCATATTAGAATATAACAAAGGGAATGAAGCTTGGCTTGAACTTGAAGCCATAATCTAACAAACAAACAATAAGAACAAAATCATATATACTTCCTAACAGAAAACACGTAAGCTAACAACATTTGATATACAACAACTCGACGCCGAACTCACAATTACTTTTGCACATACTGAATGGGTGTCTAAATGCTATTGTTACAGATTAAATGAGTATCTAAATGCTATATAATTACAGATTCAAACAGCTATACCAATTCAAGGCAACTATACCAATTCAAGGCGAACTACAGATATTTCCAAGTATTCACAAGTTTCCCATTAGGTACAATAAAACGAAAGAAAATTGGGAGTGATTATAATTCCGATTTGCAGTTAAAATCCAGATTTGCACCACCATATTCGAATCTATTTCCCTCGGCCGGACACATCGGAAATTGCACTACGGATACGAGCTTTATTGAACTGTTAAGACCAATAATTGAAGAATCAGATGAAGGAAACACCCAATAAAACAGTTTTACGAATATTGGATCCAGTTTAAGAAATCACACGCATGCTAGCTAGTAAAATTCGTATGCAAATTAAAAAAAAAAAAATCAGAAATACACCAGAAGTTCTATCAATCTTACATGAACCAAATAGCATCCGTTTATAAACAAAAGAACATTCCATAATAACTAATCAAATGAAATTCCTGTTTCTACATGAACCAAAATCAGATCTACATAAACCCTGAACAACAAATTAAATTTTTTTCTATATAATGAAAAGAAATAAAAAACCTATGAAACAGGAATTTCATCAAACATTTTTATGATCATCTACCTGTTACTCCTCCACTGTAGGTTTCTATCTTCTTCTCAAAAATAATCTAGATTTTCAAGGAAGAAAGTTTTCAGGGAAAAGATAAAGATTAAAGAGGAAAGGGAAAATAAAAGGAAAGTGAATATGTAGCGTCCCCTAAGCTAGCAGCTGACTAATCCAAGAGATTAACTAAATAAAGAGGCACTAAGAATCTAAATCATTTACTTAAACATACAATTGTTGATGGTGGTTTTTAAACAAGGGGTAAAATCGTAAAACCCCATGACCTGGTGTTACCTGCAACACATTAACTAAGAGCATTTAACTCGAGGTGTAAATAATTAATAGGGGTATTTTTTCAAAAATGCAGTTAGGTTTTCGACTACGTAACCCTAATTCCAAAATCAAGCCGCACACCGCGCACCATGGCAACAACGCCAAAACCAAGCCGCACATCGCGCACCATGGCAACAACGCCAAACCAAGCCGCACACCGCGCACCATGGCAACAATGCCAAACCAAGCCGCACACCGCGCACCATGGCATTGCCAAAACCAAGCCGCACATGCGCACCATGGCAACAATGCCAAACCAAGCCGCACACTGCGCACCATGGCAACAATGCCAAACCAAGCCGCACACTGCGCACCATGGCAACAACGCAAAACCAAGCCGCACACTGCGCACCATGGCAGGAACGCCAAAACCAAACTACATATCGCACTCATTGGCAACCATGCCAAACTAAGCCGCTATGCCATTGGCACATGCCAAAGATAGCGCCCTAGGCTTGCAAAACGTGCAACTAGGTCAACATGGCCGTACGTGCCATTGGCACATGCCAACGCATACCACAAGCCATATTTCCAAGCCGCTATGCCATTGGCGCATGCCAAATATAGCGCCCTAGGCTTGCAAAACGTGCAACTAGGTCAACATGGCCGTACGTACCATTGGCACATGCCAACGCGTACCACAAGCCATATTTCCAAGCCGCTATGCCATTGGCGCATGCCAAATATAGCGCCCTAGGCTTGCAAAACGTGCAACTAGGTCAACATGGCCGTACGTGCCATCGGCACATGCCAACGCGTACCACAAGCCATATTTCCAAGCCGCTATGCCATTTGTGCATGCCAAATATAGCGCCTTAGGCTTGCAAAACGTGCAACTAGGTCAACATGGCCGTACGTGCCATTGGCACATGCCAACGCGTACCACAAGCCATATTCCCAAGCCGCTATGCCATTGGCGCATGCCAAATATAGCGCCTAGGCTTACTTAACCATACAACCTAGGCCAAGTCGGCCACGCATGCCATTGGCACATGCCGCATGCTCGTTGGTAGCTTTTCTTACTAAGGCCACGGCCCTAACTGACCACGCATGCCATTGGCACATGCAAACATGCTCGCCGGTAGCTTTTCTTACCAAGGCCACGGCCTTAACGCCACGCATGCCATTGGCACATGCCAACATGCTCACTGGTAGCTTTTCTTACCAAGGCCACGGCCCTAACGGCCACGCATGCCATTGGCACATGCCAACATGCTCGCTGGTAGCTTTTTCTTACCAAGGCCACGGCCCTAACGGCCACGCATGCCATTGGCACATGCCAACATGCTGTTGGTAGCTTTTCTTACCAAGGCCACGGCCTTAACGGCCATGCATGCCATTGGCACATGCCAACATGCTCGCTGGTAGCTTTTCTTACCAAAGCCACGGCCCTAACGGCCACACATGCCATTGGCACATGCCAAACACACACGCTGGTAGCCTAACTTGCAAACCGTGCAACCTACCACCAAGGCATTCCGCACATGCCAAACACACACGATGGTAGCCTAACTTGCAAACCGTGCAACCTACCACCAAGGCATTCCGCACATGCCATTGGCACATGCCAAACACACACGCTGGTAGCCTAACTTGCAAACCGTGCAACCTACCACCAAGGCATTCCGCACATGCCATTGGCACATGCCACGCACGCCACTAGCAGCTCTGTCATTGCCACTTACACTCAACGTACAACCTACCACCAAGGCATTCCGCACATGCCATTGGCAAATGCCACGCACGCCACTAGCAGCTCTGGCATTGCCACTTGCGCTCGAAGTACAACCCGCAACAAGGGCATTCCGCACATGCCACACGCGCCACTAGCAGCGCCACTTGCACTCAAGGTGCAACCAACGAGATATCAACACAAACTGGGGGATGCTTTCCAGGGTTTTGGTTTGGCAGTCACAGACTTACAGCTGTACACTACGCTCACATTAAGAAAGCGTGAAAAGGAATAAAACGGTCAAATAAATGAGGAAATAATGGTGAAAACGTTTTCACCCATTAACACCATGCGGTTACCACCTCCTCCCATTATTTCACCCTTTACTCTCTTCCTTCATGAGGCCAGGGTACGTTTCAATCTCGACTTGTATAAATAGGTCTTACCTATTTCCACCGCATAACAAGTCTCTGTCAGAGAAAAATACTATACTCTCGGAAAATTAAGGCAACTTTGCAAGCTCTCCAAAAAGCTTTCATCTCTTGTAAGCTTCCTAAGATTTCACTTTCGATACAAGTCGAGACACTACTCTTGAACTATTAGGTCTCAACACCTTTCTTTGCTTCCTCCCCAAATCAACCCTTCTCCTCCACTTTGTGACCAAAACAAATCTGGAACGGCCATTTCTTGGTTTAGGCCGGACTTGTACAGATTGATCTCTCGAATCTATAAAGTGCTCACGTGCAACACATTTGTTTAGGGTTTAAACCAGTTTCTCACTCACCTACCGAATTTACTGAAATCGGCAGAAACGATTTTCACCCATAAATAATTGGCGACCACAGAGGGAGGATTGATCTATCGGCTACAATGTCAGACTGTCAATCTCATTCTTCGACCCAGAGATGTCAAGATGGTAGGGAAGGCTACTCAATCCGACGCAACTACCAGGCAACCCGGTTACTAGTTGTAAAAACTACACGAGAAAACTGGGGACTTAAGAAGATGCTACCACTCGATCCGACTCAACCACCCAGACGGCCGGTTACCGGTTGTAAAAACTACATGAGGAACCGGGGACTCGCCAAGATGCTACCAGCGATTGGGGACTTCTTTGACAATGCTATCGCAAAGCCGCCTTTTTACATGGAGAGGGGCGTGTTCACAAAACCTATGAAGTGAGTAAATTTAGATCACAAGCAAGATATACGAATGGTTTTAGGCTCTTAGTAAAACCGTCATACTACCGATTATTGTACCTATTGCTAGCACACACTTTCATAAAAGCAATATTCCTTTCCCAAAACATAATCAGAGTCATATTATCAAAACCATTCATCCCAGAAATAATCCAATACCCTAAAAAGCTACTTTTTGCCTATCAAAGGTCAAGCTTTGAACCAGGACATCCAATATGTCTTTAAAAAAAAAAAAAAAAGGGAACCTAAATGAAAACGTTCAAGGAAAATTATCCAACGCAATCCGCTCTTCTTGGAGAAAGTCAACTTTGCATCTTCAAGAGCCGCTCTCTTTATAGTCAACATCTTGGAAAGCTCTTCGAGTTCCACCTCCTGTCGTGCAATCTCCTCGGCGGAAAGGCTTTCGATTGCCGCATCTTTCAACTTTTGGATCTCAGCAAGGCCTTCGACAAACCACGAAGTGTTGAACTCATTTTCTACGCACACGTCGCGATGGTGCTCCCAGTCGGCAATGACGTCCTCAGAAACGGTGTGACCAGTCACCTCACGCATATCCTCGATGGAAGATAAAGCCTCTTCCACACGCTTAACCAGTGCAAATTGATAGGATTCCGGGAAACCCTATATGTGATAACCATAATCGCACGGTGTCCAACTAGTAGACAGAGGCAAGTACGGTCGTTCCCACCGAGGAGCGGTGGAAATACCGTAATCAATATCTCTAATAAAATAAACCAACAATATTTTTTTGAATTTTTATAATTGAAAACGAAATAATAAAATTAAACTAATAATGAGACCAATGGAAAAGTCTCAGAACCAGGGTTTATAGTATCCACCACTATTTCTATTCTCGCATCGAAATGAAACATAACTCATGAATATTCATTTATCATCCGTTCTATTGACATCACCTATTAAATGTATTAGAGTCGCAAATATCACTGGGACGCCCTAAGCATGGCACATCAAAATACTAAACCGAAGCATGCACCATCAAATTGCATTAGCGAGAAAGTTATACGAAACTAATTATAGGTTCACAAATTATATCTGGCTATTCTAAGGATACCCCATCAAAAGATTTAACCCAGCATGGAATATCAAATAAGTAGACAAAAATATTTGTTATCCTAACAATTATGCACAAAGGTTATACAAAACCGGTGAAGCAACAACCCATATTTCGATTAATCAATAAATAAGATCATGGAATTAATCAAATCAAATCATAATAGTCTTTTGCTCAATTTTATTCAATTCAAAATAGCCTATAACTTCTTGTGGTTTCAACATAAACCCTAGTTAAGAAAATCTAGTAACACATGGCTTTCTCAAAAGCCATAAACATATAGAAATAAGCACTCGCAAATCAAATCGAAACGAAATGAGAAACAAAAGAACGCAAACCCCGTGGCTGCTTTGTCCTTTTTCCTTCTCAAGTTCTTCTTCTTCGGCTCTGTGGCCGCCGACCTCTCTAAAAATCAAAACTCCCGCCAAAAATTGATGGTATTTATCAATGATGTTGTAGTAAAAGGTTCGTTGAGACTTGTGAAGGAAGATTTTTAGACTTAATTTTTGTAAATAAAAATATCAAACTCAAAATTAAAAAGTGTTGTGAAAATTATGGAGAGACTAGGGCTAGGATTCCACCTTTCATCAATATTTATGAGGTTCAATGATAATTTTTATCATGCAATTCTTGACAATATAGCTCCAATCAAAAGAAATTGTGATTCTAAATTATTGCCTATCCTAGATTTTCAAAACATCAATTGTTAATCGCAAGCATGAAGTATCAAAAGTCCTAAACTAAGCATACTTCATCAAGAGAAAACACAACTAATTAATAAAAATCATTTACTCAATTCTCATTCGGTGCAATTAATCATAAAAGAATTGCATAAATTAATTTAAATGAATATTACCACATAACTATCGAAATAACGGCTTCCTCCATCGCCCAGAGATTGGGTTTAGTTCATCATAGTGTAAACTTGCTCAAAATATTGATTCATGCTAAAAAATTGTTTACAAAGATGAAAAGGAGAGAAATTGAATAAACCAGGAAACTGCAACACTTTTTCGGTGTTGCAAGTTCTCTGTTACAGAGATCGATACTAATAAACCTGTCGTGAATCGTTGCTTATAAGACTGCTATTAAAGTGTCGAAATCTTGTACCATGAACGACGTCTCTCCGGAGTCTTATGTTCTTCCCCTGTTCTTCCCATGTAGCGGCAGAAATTTTCTCCGAAACTCGATTCTCGCTCCTGTCTTCTCCCAAACTCTCCGTCCCTTCTATGACCTCCCAGAACTTCTTTTATACACGACAGGGGCAATAAATCTTCGCGAATATCTTCAATTAATTCATTATTCTTCACGGCAGTAACATGCGAATAATTTCCATGTTTAGGTTCTTCACGCGTCTCGCTTGACATATAACTCTCCTTATTTACTCTTACACGCTCTAAACACGTTTCCAACTCAAGAGGAACACCTTACAACTCGTGCCATCCTCTGTTGAACTCGGGGAAGGAGAAGAAAAACCCGAGACTCCCTGTTTTCTTCACTGCCGATTATCCAACCAAATCCAGCTGATTTTGAAGACCATACCATTCCTGTTACGATAAATCAAGTCTTCCCAATGAATACCAGCCATTGAATCTCACTACAACAAGCTCAAAATTCAAGCCCTAATTCTCGTCCAGTTTCCCGCCAAAAGTGAATTTCAAAATGGAGAAGATGGTGTCCCCCTAACCAAGCCTGGGGTGCGAATAGTAGATGCCTTGAGGGGTGCTGCGGGGTGCGAATAGCGGGGTGCCTCCTTGGGGTGCCCCTTAGTAATTAGGTTACCCCTTATCCGAAGACGAGAGTCCGAATATCAAATGTCCTCAGGGGTGTTCCGAGCAACTTTTCGAGCAGAATTTTCCAAAAATATTTATTTCCAAAAATACCTAAAAATACATAAAAACACAATATTAGTACAAAAATCGAGTTCCAACAATAGAGACATTGAGGACAATTCAGACACAAAAATGTGTCTATCAAATACCCCAAACTTATTATTTGCTAGTCCTCGAGCAAATTTATTTTAGAAAATAAAAATCATTTGAACCCCTAGGTGGCCCTAGAGGCGGAGTGTTGTCTCCGGAGGGTTTACCAGAGGTGTACCCACAAAACCTTTACTCCAGAACCTAGCTATCTACACATAACCTTGGAAGGCACTAAAGAATCTCCTTGGTTGGCATACTTATTGACTACAGGAGGAAGTACCCTGATGCGAAATTCCAATTGCTGTACACGAGTTTGCACTCAAGCATACTAAAATTCATATATAAGTCACGAGCTCTACTCGGATAGTCGCACTATGGACATCAATACCCCGGAGTCAAAACTAATCACATGGATAGATGGATATAGAGAAAAACATAGATGGTTTTGATGTTTACTAAGTGAACGTTGTTTCCCATATCTCGTCCCAAGGCCTCCGCCAAAATGAACCTATCCTAATGGATCGAGATACTAGTTCGACTAATATCAACACACCGGCATATACAAGGGAACCGGTGGTCGATAATCCTAACTCTAGGTCAACACAATTGGCATATACAAGGGTTCCGGTGGTCGACTTTATTGAATTTATTAGGTTGGTCCGATGGTCTCGGTCACAATTTCTTTTCTTTTTTTTTTTTTTCTTTTTTTTTTTTTTTTTTTTTTTTTTTTTTTTTGAGTATCTCAATCACACTAATTCACCCTAGCATTGGTAACAACTTGATTCGTGGGCCCCACCTAATCACTTAGAGAAACATAGTTCACAAAGAACAAAATAAAAACAGAAGTGAAAAGGACTCAACGAGATTGGTGAAACTATCATGTTATTTCTAACACCCGAGCTGTGCTTTTATGAATAGACTCTTTAGATGTTGCCATCTAATCGATTGGTTCCTCAACTCCTACAACCAAAATGCTTCCATCCACTTAGATTGGTTAGTGCCATCCTTAATAAGCATAAATTTCTAGGCTCGAGTTTATTTATCGCAACTAAAAAGTTTCTCCCATACCCCCAAACTTAAATCTAACATTGTCCTCAATGTTCTAAAGATAAAATTAAAAGCATGAACAAGGAGAAACTGTTACCATTTGAAGAAAAGAGTTAAGGAAAAATATTACCGTGTTGCAAGAGCATGGGTTACCTCCCAAGAAGTGCTAAGTTTAAAGTCTTGAATGGACATTGGAAATGATTAGTCACCTCGAAGAATCATATAGCAAGAACTTAGGAATAATCATGGGTCATCCGGATCACAAAGTGCTAACCACAAGAAGAGAGAGCGCAATGGATCAGAAGATATCCAACATACCCTTATTTAAGTTTTGTTTAAGACAACTATATCTAGTTGTGGCTCGGAGTTCGGAGCTCTATGAAAGGGTCTAGATAACATATTTTCATGGGTTGCGTTTCCTTATGAGTTAGATCTGAATGTTCAGGTTCTAGAGTCTGGAAAAACTCCAATAAAACCTTAGAAGCACATAATAATAACCTGAATAATTGAGGATCCTCTAAGTCAATCAGTTTTGACTTACACGGTGACCACAATAAGATTGGTGGTCTTCCTTAAGCAAATGTGTCGACCCTAATATCCTAAAGTAATTAGGTTTAGTCTCAAAACTTAATAATTGACACATCGAAACTTATAAGTTCCCACAATTGGAAGGAAGGTTTTGGTGGGAAAACAAAGTCAATCGTGGTATCATAGCACAGGTTAACCACATCAACTTGAGGAGGATGGGTTTCTAACAATTTGAACTTCTTTATGGACACAACTAGGTTCGGAAAAAGTGTATGAAGATAGTCTTGTAAAATGGTTGAGGCACGGATGTCCAATCCTAAGTGAGGGGACTTTCGAGAGTTAAAGGTAATGCACTAGGAGAGTGATAATCACCCCCAAACTTAGAGTTTTCAGTGTCTCTAGATAGACTAGTCACAATTTCCCTAATTTCTAGAACATCAGAATCCTGAAAATGGTCAATTGATTCTAAGTTATTATCAGGTAATGCATCCTTACTCATCTCTACGAGTTTATCGTCTTCTAAGACTAGTGTTTCTAAATCACTAGACTCTAAAATAGTATTCTCAGGGTAAACTCTTTCCTCTAAACCATCATCACAATCATATAAAGGATTATCGAAAGTTTCTAGTAAAGGCCCGTTAACTAAGGTGTTAATCATAATTACTTCCTCCGATTCACTTATAGGCACATCAAATAATGGATTATCCAAAGATATTGCAAAGGCTACAGGATCATGAACTTCATCGTCTAAAACGGTGGCATCTCTAGTCAAATCCTCGTCCTTTCGAATAGGTGAATAATTATTAAAATTATTGGGATTTGAGCCAGAAATAGTACTATCATTATAAAGTTCAATCGGAGTAACAAATTCCTGATCACTATGCCTATTTATTTCGAATTCTTCATCAACACTATCATTATTATAAAAACATGAAAATGGTTGAACCTCATCTAAACAAGTAGTGTTACCAATTCTAACCTCATCATCTTGATTATGTGAATAATTATCTTCATTCTCAAAGGTATTATTGGATACACTATATTGGAAATTCAAGTTATTTCGAGCAATACTTTCATTCGTCTCTAACTCAAGTCTACGTGTCGACTCAGCTAACCTCTCAAGGGTCTCCTCCAGAGAAAGTTCCCTTAGTGTTGGATCTAAGTTTTGAGTTAATCTATTGAGGATATCTTCTAAAGATTGGTCATTGTTAGATCCTTTCGTCCATAACTACGTTATTTACCTCGCCTAACTTACATGTTGATTCACTAACTTTTGTGTCGACTCACTAAACCCCGAGGGACTCTTCTAGAGAAGGAAGAGGGAATGAAGGATCATAATAAGGACTACTTTTCAAAAGTTTGATTGTATCCTCTAGAGACGAAGAACTATTACTATAATCTTCTTGCTCGAATGACCGATGCACATGCGGATAGTAATTGGGCTCACCATGGTATGACCCATAACCTTCCAAAGGTTGGCGTTCCCAACCACTATTCACACTATGGTCATAAAAGAGTGATGTCCATAATGTTCATTTGGATATTCATATTCATTGTGATGGCTATTATAATACCAGGTTTGACATCCTAAGCAAGGGAATTCTACACAAACACAAACAAGTCCGACTCGACCACAACAAACCTCACGATTTCTAGCAAACAAAAAGCATGATGGCTCCACTTAGATTGCTTTCTAGACCAGCTTCTAATCCTTCGAAAGGGAATTGGGTACAATCTGAGCAAACCCTCTCGGAATCAATCCGAGTTTAAGTAAGTTGAATAGAGGCGAGCGGCTGCGTGGAGCTTTGATACCCAAGGCCTCACCGCATTACAAGGCGGCACGGTCACGCATTCAACTCACAGAAACCATCATGAACTTCAAGTATGCTCAAAAGAGTAACCAATATTTTCGAACGACTTTCCTATTAAGCTCGTTACCCTATCGGTCTCGTTCTAGTCAAAATTTTAGGCTTAGGTTCGTGTTTGGTTTCGTTTTCCTAAGGCGGGCAAGAAGAGAACGGTGATGAAATCCGAACCCTTATCTTGTATGGCCAGTCCTTTCCCTTTACTAGGAAATTAAAGCAGCCGTTTTCAATGCCTCAACATATATGCATACAAAATCATCCAGTAAACCCGCTGGCAGGGGATTCGCGGGTGTTTAGAATTCTTACCTCCCGTTCCAGACGGGGGATGAACCGTTGAAGTCGACTCGGGCCACGATTCCTATGTCATGTACGAACCCGAGGGGCCGAGACGATATCGTAATCGTCGTCCTTCCCTGTGCAGTTTATATTTAAATAACCCTTCCTTAGGGTTTTAAAAAAAAAAAATGTCCAACAGTCCAAAAATAAAGTCCAAAAAATAAAAATAAAAATTACAAAGATAATTACCTAATTACAGTTTCTAAAAATAAATAAAAAAAAATTAATTACACTATATACAAAATTTTTCCTCTTCACTCCTTTGGATTTTCTCTCTTCTTTCTTTCTTTGGCTTCACTTTACTTTTCAACACTTTCTCTTTTATATAAGCTCCGCACCAAGTCTGAAAGCAAATAGAAAAAACCAAAACGCGTAAAAAGGAACAAATAATAATAAAAAAAATAAAATAATAAAACCTAAAAATAAATCTATACACAAGTCCGTTAGTTTCGGCGGCGCCAAAAATTGATGTGACTCAATAATGTTGTAGAAAGTGGTAGTAGGGTTGTCGTTCACTCGGACTTGATGGGATTGATTTTAAGAATTAATAAAAGAAAATAAAATAAAAATATATACAAAGATATTGTCACAAATATCGAGAGAATACTGGGACTCAGGATTCCGCTAATTCTCGTATTCATGTGATTCATCTATTAATTCCATACAATTCTAGCTCAAACATCGACTCTTAATTCTTTGCCAAAGTAGATTTTATAAAGTATTAGATGTAAATCACAAGCATGATGTATCAACAGTTCTTAGACTAAGCATACACCATCAAACGAAATCACAAATAATCAAGAAAAATCATAAATCAATTGAGAATAGTGCAAAAAGTCATAAAAGAATTAAGTAGAATTACCACATGCATGAAAAATACCTTCCTCCGTTGTCCCAGTGTTGGGGTTTAGCTCCTCATGTTATTCACGTGCTTAAAATAGGTGTTCATATCTCAAAAGGGTGAAAAACAAGAGAAAACTAATGACTCAGACAGTTCGCAACGTTGTATAAGCGTTACAAAAGGCTGTTACAATGCTGTTACAAAAAAAGATATATGTAAACCGCTGCAAAATATAAGTCTGCTTCGATTTAAGACCGCCCGTGTCGTAATATTGCAGCGTTTTTATCTGTTGTCCTTAGCAGCATAAAGTTCTTCGTGTTCTTCTTCACAGCTAGCAGAGAGAACTTCTCCGCAAATTTTGTTCTTCGCTCCCGAGCCCTCTCGTTGGCTCCCCAAACTCTCGATCCCTTCTATGACCTCCCAACTTCTTTTATACACGAGGGCAATAAATCTTCGCGAATATCTTCAATTAATTCATTATTCTTCACGGGTAACATGCGAATAATTTCCATGTTTAGGTTCTTCACGCGTCCGCTTGACATATAACTCTCCTTATTTACTCTTACACGCTCTAAACACGTTTCCAACTCAAGAGGAACACCTTACAACTCGTGCCATCCTCGTTGAACTCGGGGGAAGGAGAAGAAAAACCCGAGACTCCTGTTTTCTTCACTCGTTGATTATCCAACCAAATCCAATTGATTTTGAAGACCATACCATTCCATTACGATAAATCAAGTCTTCCCAATGAATACCAGCCATTGAATCTCACTACAACAAGCTCAAAATTCAAGCCCTAATTGTCCAGGTTTTCCCATAAAAGTGAATTTCAAAATGGAGAAGATGGTGTCCCCCTAACCAAGCCGGGGGTGCAAATAGTAGATGCCTTGAGGGGTGCCTGGGGGTGCGAATAGCAGGTGCCTCCTTGGGGTGCCCCTTAGTAATTAGGTTACCCCTTATCCGAAGACGAGAGTCCGAATATCAAATGTCCTCCGGGGGTGTTCCGAGCAACTTTTCGAGCCGAATTTTCCAAAAATATTTATTTCCAAAAATACCTAAAAATACATAAAAACACAATATTAGTACAAAAATCGAGTTCCAACAATAGAGACAATGAGGACAATTCAGACACAAAAATGTGTCTATCACAAATCGACTAGTGACTTTCTTGGTTGTGGCCATATGTCCGTATTTCTCCCATTACTGTGTACAACGCCTCGTGCTTAGCACGCTTTGAAGCCGCCAACCAAAGACATGACCCGGATAAGGAACCAAGTACGGAGGATCAAAAATGGCGCCTGCACCTGGCCTCACGACTCGCAGAGGGTCTTCCTCCATGTCTACGCAACAACCATCGAGAATCATCCGCCGTTTGAGCCACATCTCGTGCCCGGCAATTGGCTAACGCCCATCTCCAAGTCACCGCGGTGGTCACCAAAGGCAAGTTTCCGTGTGCCTCTACCCCAGAATCATCCTCCGAATCCGATTCCTCCTGCGAACTCGAGTTAGACATTTTTCAAAAAGAAGAAACGGAAGAAAAGAGAAAAGAAGCGCGAAACTCACCGAACCACTTCCGAAAAGCAAGCACCGCGGAGGAATCACTATCACTTGTCGAACTTTCTTCTTTCTCGACTCATCATCGCTATGAGAAGGCTCGGTCTTCTTTGGAATTCTTTGAAGAAATTGTCTCCGGCAACGTGCAAGGGCGCGAAAGCATTAACACTACCGGCCCCCGGAGGAAACAAGGCACATGTTTTCAAGCAGAAATTCACGTGTTTTGAGACAAACCAAAGAAGAGGCGACACATACCCAGTTATTGGAAGAACCGAAAGACACGAGAGCTGAGGGAGGTCTTTGAAACCGTCCGAACCCGCCAAACACGATTCTTCCTTCTCCGTTCCTTGGCACAGGGGAGTTTCCGAGTTGCTAGGCAACTTTCGCTTGAGATCTCTCAACATTGGATACTTCTTCAAAACTGCTTTGGGGAAGGTTTACAACGAACGTTCTCCACCACATTATTCACAAAAGCCGGGATCATAATAAACTCGTCGCACTTTAACTCATTATAGCCAAAGGTCGTCGAAGTTACTCTTCCCATTTGTAAGAAGGGAAGGCGGATGCCGGCTCGAGGGCACCAGCATTGAGGGCGCACGCAATGAATCCTTAGAAGCACTTAATTTGGTAAGCAAGAGGTACCCTTGATCGAAACCCATGTGACGAGCAGCACGGTCAATATTGTAAGCAGCTATCGGAAAGACCCCATGAAGAAAGATGGCATATAACCTAAGCAAGTGGCTTTGAATGAACAAGTTTTCACCAACGCTCAAATCGCCATCAAGACAAAGACATGAGTGGAGCGAAGCAAAGGTGTCAATTTGAGTCACTGACCTATGGACCGGCTCCCATGGGCGAAAATTGATTTCATACGACTTATCAAGAAGACTAACCAAGCTCACGCCAACCTTTGGATGCCTGTTCACCCATCGAAGAATTCGGGAACCCCCCAACTCGCGGGAATCGAAGGCATCGGTTTGAGCATACTTCTCAAAGTGCTCCCATAGCCGGACTTGCGAGAAAAGCAACGTGCACATATGAATTCACTTTCATGAAACCATTCGAAACTCGCGTGTTCGCAACTAGGTGATCCGGATGCACATACGAGGAACCGAGGAATATCTTGCCAATGGGAAGAACTTCACCTTTTGGTAACTTCACAAAGAACCGCTAGCAACTCGGGGTCTTATTTCCTTCTTGCAGAACCGTCATCAAAAATGTCTCTAGACAACCGGAGAGCCAAAAATCTTGCAACATGAAGATCACTCGCTTTTCGTTGGAGTTCCAACTCGTCCGAAACCACTGAGACATCCACCAGCTATAAAAGCACCTTTCATCCTATTTCCGGACAGAATCCTTCGACTTCACAGTGGAGTCTTTTCGAGCGTAATCTCCCAACTTAGCGGCAAGGTCATCCCGCATCTTCACCTCACTTTCGAGATAATTGGATTTTAAGATTCCCGATTCACGGAAGATTCAAAGAAGAGAGCCACACTCTCCAAGGAGAAATTTATCTCACCCCATCTACATATGATTGTATGGGTGTCCGAACACCATCCTGGGAGATGAAAGAAACCAAGCCCGGGATATCCTTCCTGTCCCTGGGAGGTTTACTCAAGCTCGACAAAGCATCAATAATGCGTGCTCGAGTCGGGTTGGTGTTTATGCGCTCCTTACGCACCATGAACTCAACCCATCTACCAAAAGAACGCAATGGGCTTTGACACATCCTGAAATCAATATTGGAAGAGGAGTATACCCCTTTTTGAAGACAGAACCGTATAGTATTCTCTAGGCGAATCGAACGTGTCTTCCTTTCATCTTCACCACCGGTTAAAAAAATTGGCACGAAACCTGGGTGATTTTTCCGAGCAGGGACGAGTTTTTTGGCGAAGAACTCATCATCCGTGTTTGGTTTGGAATTATGGACATCCTTTGAGGAAGCGAAATTTTGTCCAGGTAACATCTTTAATAGCAACTTAGTAACAAGATACCTGCACACAAAAAAAAAACAAAATTATCTCCCTGACACATAACCGCGCCCAACAAAAGGAAAACCCGAAATAATAAAAAAAAAAAAAAAGAGGAGGCGTATTCTCTACGGTTTCAAAACTATATACACAGAATTTTCTTCGGTTTCAAAACTATATACAAGTAATTTTCTTGGGTTCAAGACTATATACGCAGAATTTTCTTGGGTTCAAGACTATATACAGAATTCAAGAATATATACGCAGAATTTTCTTCTGGTTCAAGATTATATACGCGGTATTTTATATGGGTTCAAGTGTGCCTACAGTATCCTTCTTCGGGTTCAAAATTATATAGAGCATTTTTCTTCGGTTCAAAATCGCACGTGATATTTCTTTCTGTGGCCAAAAATCATATATACAATATTTCCTGGGTTCGAAGTCGTATGGAGCATATATACAATATTCTTCGGGATTCATGTACAGTATTTTCTACGGGTTCAAGACCGCACACGCAGTATTTTCTTCAGGATTCAAAATTATATACGCGGTATTTTATACGGGCTCAAGTGCGTCTGCAGCAATCTTCTTCGGGTTCAAAATAATATATGGAGCACTTTCCTACGGGTTCGAATAATATATGCAGTATTTCCCTTGGTTGCATACATACAATATTTTCTACAAGAGACACGCCAAGAAATTATATGCGCAAAGAAAAACGCCTAGGGTTTACACCTACATAAAAAAGAAATACTGGAAGACATACCTGGAAGCTGGTTCTTCTTTATGACTCACATTGGTAGGAAAGGATGAAAAGATGAAAGTGCAAGATGGGAGAAAGGGACTTTATATACATAGGCGTGAGGATTCGAAATAGGGAAGGATTTCCTTTACCAAAATCGTGCGTGTAAGAAGCGGGCCCACAAGGGCGCCCAACTTCCCAATGTCGCCCAAGTTGCACCGGCCCCACCAATCACACCGACTTCCCAATGACCACCCAAGCCACGCCTGCAAGCACGCACACCTTGCGCCGGTCCCTCCAGCCAGCACACTCAATTTCCCAAGCCACGCCTGCAAGCACGCACAGCTTCCACACCTTGCGCCGGTCCCACCAGCTAGCACACTCAGTTTCCCAACTCACGCCAACTTCCCAACGTCGCCCAAGCTGCACCGGCCCTACCAATTGTGCCAGCCTCTCGATTTGTGCAAAACTACCAGAGGCAAGGATTCCAAATCCTACTTATAAAAGGTCGACAAGCCTCCTCAATTCTCTTTACGGTTTCTTTGTTGATAGTTTGTCACCATCTTATGCTTACCTCGCAACAAAGCCCCCCTGCTCCGAGCTAAGCGGGGACTTAATGTTGATGGTGGTTTTTAAACAAGGGGTAAAATCGTAAAACCCCATGACCTAGTGTTACCCGCAACACATTAACTAAGAGCATTTAACTCGGGTGTAAATAATTAATAGGGTATTTTTTCAAAATACCGCATTAGGTTTTCGACACGTAACCCTAATTCCAAAATCAAGCCGCACACCGCGCACCATGGCAACAACGCCAAACCAAGCCGCATCTCTGCGCACCATGGCAACAATGCCAAACCAAGCGCACACTGCGCGCACCATGGCAACAATGCCAAACCAAGCCGCACACTCGCGCACCATGGCAACAATGCCAAACCAAGCCGCACACCGGCGCACCATGGCTTATGATGCCAAACCAAGCCGCACACCGCGCACCATGGCAACAATGCCAAACCAAGCCGCACAACGCGCACCATGGCAACAACGCCAAAACCAAGCCGCACACAAGCGCACCATGGCAACAACGCTAAAACCAAGCCGCACATCGCGCACCATGGCAAAGAACGCCAAAACCAAACTACATATCGCACTCATTGGCAACCATGCCAAACTAAGCCGCTATGCCATTAGCACATGCCAAAGATAGCGCCCTAGGCTTGCAAAACGTGCAACTAGGTCAACATGGCCGTACGTGCCATTGGCACATGCCAACGCATACCACAAGCCATATTTCCAAGCCGCTATGCCATTGGTGCATGCCAAAGATAGCGCCCTAGGCTTGCAAAACGCAACTAGGTCAACATGGTCGTCGTGCCATTGGCACATGCCAACGCGTACCACAAGCCATATTTCCAAGCCGCTATGCCATTGGCGCATGCCAAATATAGCGCCCTAGGCTTGCAAAACGTGCAACTAGGTCAACATGGCCGTACGTGCCATTGGCACATGCCAACGCGTACCACAAGCCATATTTCCAAGCCGCTATGCCATTGGCGCATGCCAAATATAGCGCCCTAGGCTTGCAAAACGTGCAACTAGGTCAACATGGCCGCATTACCATTGGCACATGCCAACGCGTACCACAAGCCATATTCCCAAGCCGCTATGCCATTGGCGCATGCAAATATAGCGCCCTAGGCTTACTGAACCATACAACCTAGGCCAAGTCGGCCACGCATGCCATTGGCACATGCCAACATGCTCGCCTGGTAGCTTTTCATACCAAGGCCACGGCCCTAACGCCACGCATGCCATTGGCACATGCAAACATGCTCGCCGGTAGCTTTTCTTACCAAGGCCACGGCCCTAACTGCCACGCATGCCATTGGCACATGCCAACATGCTCATTTGGTAGCTTTTCTTACCAAGGCCACTGACCTAAAGGCCACGCATGCCATTGGCACATGCCAACATGCTGTTTGGTAGCTTTTTCTTACCAAGGCCACGACCTAACGGCCACACATGACAACATGCTCATTTGGTAGCTTTTCTTACCAAGGCCACGGCCCTAACGGCCACGCATGCCATTGGCACATGCCAACATGCTCGCTGGTAGCTTTTCTTACCAAAGCCACGGCCCTAACGCCACACATGCCATTGGCACATGCCAAACACACACGCTGGTAGCCTAACTTGCAAACCGTGCAACCTACCACCAAGGCATTCCGCACATGCCATTGGCACATGCCAAACACACACGCTGGTAGCCTAACTTGCAAACCGTGCAACCTACCACCTAGGCATTCCGCACATGCCATTGGCACATGCCAAACACACACGCTGGTAGCCTAACTTGCAAACCGTGCAACCTACCACCAAGGCATTCCGCACATGCCATTGGCACATGCCACACACGCCACTAGCAGCTCTGGCATTGCCACTTACACTCAACGTACAACCTACCACCAAGGAATTCAAGACATGCCATTGGCACATGCCACGCACGCCACTAGCAGCTCTGGCATTGCCACTTGCGCTCGAAGTACAACCCGCAACAAGGGCATTCCGCACATGCCAATGGCACATGCCACACGCGCCACTAGCAGCGCCACTTGCACTCAAGGTGCAACCAACGAGATATCAACACAAACTCTGGGGATGCTTTCCGGGGTTTTGGTTTGGCGGTCATTGCTTGCTGCACGTACACTACGCTCACATTAAGAAAGCGTGAAAAGGAATAAAACGGTCAAATAAATGAGGAAATAATGGTGAAAACGTTTTCACCCATTAACACCATGCGGTTACCACCTCCTCCCATTATTTCACCCTTTACTCTCTTCCTTCATGAGGCTGGTACGTTTCAATCTCGACTTGTATAAATAGGTCTTACCTATTTCCACCCCACAACAAGTCTCGGTCGGGAGAAAAATATTATACTCTCGAAAAAGGCAACTTTGCAAGCTCTCCAAAAAGCTTTCATCTCTTGCAAGCTTCCTAAGCTTTCACTTTCGATACAAGTCGAGACACTACTCTCCCAAAACTATTCGGTCTCAACACCTTTCTTTGCTTCCCTCCCCAAATCAACCCTTCTCCTCCACTTTGTGACCGAAGCAAGTCCGGGAACGGCCATTTCTTGGTTTAGGTAGGACTTGTGCATCTTGATCTCTCGAATCTATAAAGTGCTCACGTGCAGCACATTTGTTTAGGGTTTAAACCAGTTTCTCACTCACCTACCGAATTTACTGAAATCGGCAGAAACGATTTTCACCCATAAACAACAATTTAGAAATCTGCTATAAAAACTTAACCCAAAACTCACCCCGCTCAGAAATATATATACAAATACTCCTCTTAAGTGATACATATACAATAGTCATTTGGTTTGCGAATACAATATACAACGTAATAAACATAACAGAAGACTCAACGCCATAAAGCTTCCGCTTGCAACTCTGATCTGTCTCTGAAACTGAAAGTGGGAAAGGGTGAGAACATCATCCCTAGAAGGGGTGCCCCGTAGGAATAACAACTAGCTTTCAAGTAAACATTAGTATGATTTGAAGACAATGCAGGTTTTATCGAAAGTCGGTAATACAAGGAAAGACAATAAAACATAATGTAGAAACTTCTTCAAAGACACTCATAAATAACAGTAAACATCCATGTATGAGATGTGTGTTGCCGCACATAAAGGAAGAGTAATATTGATGCCAATTCCACACCGAATAGGTAATACTGCGGTGTATCGCCCAAGCCATAGAATATTGAATATATATAAAGGAAGAATAATATTGCGGTATATCGCCCTAGCCGTGTAATATTGCGGTGTATCGCCCTAGCCATAGAATACTGGATATTGTGTCGGCACACATCTCATACCACACAGAGCATACAAACATATGCATGAATTTCACAACACCAAGATTGATTTGTAAAACAATAATGAATACAAGAAAGATCGTTATCGATTCCCACCTCTTTTGATGACAAGCCACGCCTACCTCGAGATCCACAGTCCACAGGTTCATTCTTTGAATCGATCGTTGTTAATATAGACTAACTGTTAATCACACAAAAACTTTAAGAATCTAGCCAAAAGGCTCACACAAGAATCAAACAAGTCTTTATAGTGACTCTAGACTGATTCTAGGCCCATTTAAGGTTCTACACCTTTTATTTATCTATCTTTAGCAAATTTAAGGTTTACTAATTCAATTAGTTTGGTTCTATAGTCTATTAGCTAAGTCTTACGTACATCTAAAACTTTGTAGAAGAATTCAAAGGTTAATTCAGACCACAAAGGTCCAATTCATCAATTATAGGAAAACTAGTCCTAAGCCCAAGTCCACCAAAATCAACTAACAGTCACTAACGGTCGAACTAACGGTTAAGGGTCAACTAACAGTCAACGTCCAAGGTCGGGTCAAAGTCCAGGGTTAAATAGTCAAAGTCTAAGGTCTAACTCAAAGGGTTAACTCGGTCAACGAGTCAACTCGGGTCAAACTCAGTAATGATTCGACTCAGGTTAACAGGTTCAACTCGACTCGGTCGGCTACCTGAGTCGGCTAAGAACATGATCAGTGATAATGATCGGGATGACTAACAGGCTTAAATCTCAAGAAACAGAAGTTCACACAATCACTAAACATTCCATTTATTCAAAACAACTTCAGTTTCACTACCAACCTGGTTTCAGGCTTGCACTAGTTCAGCCATTCCCTTTGTAGTTTCATCAAGAATCTAACTTCCAAATACAACTCCATCCTACATTCACCAAGACTATCTCAACATAGTTCATTCAAATTATAACTCAAAATTGATTTACAAAGATAACACATCCTACCTGCAACAACAGAAGTTGCAAGCTTTCACTGCTAGCACTAATCACAGTCCTACAATTCCCATTACCAACCTCACAATAATTCAATTCTACTCAGCCCCATCTCCACACTTAGCAGAATCCATCAACAATTCTTATATTCCACACACACCATTTATATCAGCAACACCACAACCATTGCCATCTCATCTAACTAGCCATGACATCTACTCCAATCGCCATTACTGTCACAACAACAACCCCATTATGTCTCCTATGCCTGCAACTCATTCATCTAAACTCATTCCAATATTTCAGTCAAACAACTACAACAACAGCTTCACATCAACATCACTAACTCTCTCATTTCGAACATATACATCGTTTATCTTCAATTCAACCAAACATATAACACTTCAATCATTTACTCCATCACAGCTTCCATCTCCAACTCCAGTTCCATACACACTACTACCAATTCATAAACACACACACACACACACCTCAATAACTCTGCACCTCCACACCAACTCAACTAGTTACAATTGTAACTCAATTCAACATTCAACAACTCCCGACAACACCACAACAACCACAGAACCACTACTAGATAACTCATCAATATCATTAACTCCTTCTTGTTCATCCCCTGTGTCTCCATTCCAGAGAACATTAGCATACACCACAACCTTATAACATCTTCATCATCTGCTCAATTCTCAAATCAGAAACACACAAATTCAGCTCAAGTAACTCTGTACTACAATTATCCATTATAAAACAATCTCAATTCATGCATCATCTCAATTCTTAGTCTAACTATCAATCTCATAACTTCACTATAAGATTCAAATAACTTTACTCAGTTTACTGATAAGAACATTTACCTCAAGACAGAGCTATTGAAGCAAAATGAATTAACCTCTTCTTTGGCTTGATCTAATTCAACACCTCATCTTAATTCGGAAACCATTAAATCCCAATTCAAAAGCTTCAAACCCTAATTCTTTCATTCTTCATGAACAGCTCCATAAACATCCCGTTAACCCCAACCTGATCCCTAATTACCCAGACCCAGTCCTCAATTTCTTCTCAATCATCCCCTAGTTCGATTCCGAAATCAAATTACAGAAAAAACCCTAATTCAATCACCAAATCTTCTTTTCTCTAACTCAAACTCAAAACATCAATTACAAACATCATCTACCAAACCCATCTTTAATTTTCTCCTTAAACTCTCATCTGCGTCATCTACATCTTCTATGAATTTATCAAGAAACCCTAATTCATCTGATTTATGATTCTTCAAAAGAACAGCTTCATATCAACAAATTAATACCAACCCTTCTATTCCTCATCTAACATCAACTTGATTTACATCTCAAATCCAGACAAGCTCAAAATCTAAACTGAAAACCCTAAATTCGGTTTCTCTACGAATTGTTGCAAACCCTAACAATCCTTAATTTTCTTCTTTCATAATCCACCACAACATCATCCTTGATATTTCCCCTCCTATTACGATATCAAAATCACTAATTTGATTACTCAATCATCTCTCGGCAAGAATGTAAGAAAACGAGAAGAGAAGAAGAAAGAAGAAGAATAGAGAATAAGAAATAAAGAAGGAAAGAATGGCGAGTTTATCTGCTCGTCTTGGTTAGATAAGACCAACGGAAAGTGATAAAGGCACCCATTACTTGGATATGGGAAGCCAAGTTGGTCCACTACAAAAGTCTATTTTCCCTTCTAACTATCCAGATGATTTCTTCTTCGTCCGGTATCCGAATGACACGTTCGAGATGTCCATTTCGCATAACTTTTCGAGCTCTAATTAACGGTACTAGTTTCGTATCTAGTTCGTTGTTAGATTAATTCCTAATAATTAACGTTCGTGTTAAACTAATCGAGTTATTATCGGTTAAATCGTCTTTTGACTAGTCTAATAGCGTTGACGAGCTTGAGGGTCTTTACATTCTCCCCACCTTATACATTTTCGTCCTCGAAAATCAAACCATCCTTCTGGTCTTCCAAAAACTCCCCACCTTATAGAATAATCCCATCTCTTGTCTAAGCGCAAACATTAAGAAACAAAGCACAAACCTATATGGCTTTCTATAACTAAAATTTAAAATTTGTAGCTCTAGGTTCAACTACACTGATTTAAATTCTATCAAATAAGGAAGTTTAATTTTTCCTAAATTAATTTCTACTTTATAAAATATCTGTCTCTAACTTCAAGGAAGAATCTTAAAAATCTTTCTAAGTGAACTTACATCTATTAGATTTCTAAATTAATTTACAATATTTTTCTATGATCGGTCATCTCTGAATGCAGTTTCCCTGTCAATGTTGGCCAGTCCCAACAATGCCTTCCTACGAACAGAGAAAACACAACCTTCACTATTCTCTAGTGCTAGATTAATTAAGTATTAATTTATTAAGATTAAATAGTTTCTAAACTTTTATCGTAACTGGTGTAAGTATGATAAATTTAATTCGTAAAATATATAAATAGTTCACATCCTTTTAAACAATTTAGTCATCAAAATTTAATTTAATTTAATTATTTATTTTGTCAATATAAATATTCCACGTCAAATTATAATATCTGATAGTTTAAACTTTGTTGTAACACCATATGTAATTATTTATTTATTTTCCAAATATTATTTATTGTAAATTTGTTACTGGTCTAATTAATCGAATATTATTATCCATTGTGTTATTATTCTCATTATTCTTAAGTTGGTAATCCAGTTGGTACACTAAGCCTCAATCTTCTAAAATAGTTTTACATTCACGTAAGGATTGATATAACAGATTTTTTTATTAATTCATGTTGAATCTTTATACTATATCTTGTTAAATATTGGCGTTGGTAATTTAATATGATTTAAGTTTGAGTCTGCATAAAATTATAATATATCTTAATAATCTTTAGATTTTGCTACTAGTGTGAAGTATCCTATTAATATACGAATTTGCTTTCTTTTGATTATAATATTATGACACTGAGTATCCGAATGCTATTATTACTACTTCATATATATTTTGTTTCATTTTAAAGATTTATTGGATCATTTGTTAAACTAAAGATAATTTATGTAGAAAATTACTAACAAATTGAGTCTTTTTATTTTATATATTATATCCTCGCTTTCTTAAGTCTAACATTTAATAACTATCATTTTAACTATCTAGTTTAGACGCAAAACATTTATCCATAACTTGTAATTAATTTACTTCGTTAATAATAATAATTATTAGTCATTATTAGATCTTTAATAATTATTTAATCATAATTATTATTTATGTATCTTTAATGAAATTTTAGTTAAGCTAAGTTCAATGTGATACTAAATGATAATGCTAATCATTACTTCATTAAAATTGTTATTACTTTGATTATCATCTATAATTACTATTATAATATTCTATTTTTAACGTTGATGGTTGAACTATTATTCTAACTACTCTTACAAATATTATTTAGTCCCAAAAATATTATTAACATTTATGTAATTTTAAACCGTTGTTTCTTCATGTAAGTCAAGATACTCAATAAAGATCTATGTGACTTTCAAGATTTATCAATAATACTAATCTTACTATTTTTTAGTATTGGTTTGTGTACTTGTTCATTCTTTTTAGATTAATTATTCTCTAATCTTTACTAGCTAAAGCTATTGGTGTACCCTACAATTTTTACTTCATCACATATACAAACAACCAACAAATAAATCAATCAATAAGATAAATATTTTTATTATTGATAGCTTTTAGTGATTAAGATTTATCTCACAACCCAACCCAGTTCTAAACTAATCTAATTCACTAACTGGCACTAGATAATTCTTATTGTTTCCCATGTAAGATCTAATAGTGAACTCTGATACCAACTTTGTAGCACCCTAAGCTAGCAGCTGACTAATCCAAGAGATTAACTAAATAAATAGGCACTAAGAATCTAAATCATTTACTTAAACATACAATTTAGAAATTTTCTACAAAAACTTAACCCAAAACTCACCCCGCTCATAAATATATATACAAATACTCCTCTTAAGTGATACATATACAATAGTCATTTGGTTTGCGAATACAATATACAACGTAATAAACATAACAGAAGACTCAACGCCACAAAGCTTCAGCTTGCAACTCTGATCTGTCTCTGAAACTGAAAGTGGGAAAGGGTGAGCACATCCTCCCTAGAAGGGGTGCCCCGTAGGAATAACAACTATATTTCAAGTAAACATGAGTATGATTCGAAGACAATGCAGGTTTTATCGAAAGTCGATAATACAAGGAAAGACAATAAAACATAATGTAGAAACTTCTTCAAAGACACTCATAAATAACAGTAAACATCCATGTATGAGATGTGTGTTTCCGCACATAAAGGAAGAGTAATATTGATGCCATTTCCACACCGAATAGGTAATACTGCGGTGTATCGCCCTAGCCATAGAATATTGAATATATATAAAGGAAGAATAATATTGCGGTATATCGCCCTAGCCGTGTAATATTGCGGTGTATCGCCCTAGCCATAGAATACTGGATATTGTGTCAACACACATCTCATACCACACAGAGCATACAAAGATATGCATGAATTTCACAACACCAAGATTGATTTGTAAAACAATAATGAATACAAGAAAGATCGTTATCGATTCCCACCTCTTTTGATGACAAGCCACGCCTACCTCGAGATCCATAGTCCGCAGGTTCATTCTTTGAATCGATCGTTGTTAATATATACTAACTGTTAATCACACAAAAACTCTAAGAATCTAGCCAAAAGGCTCATACAAGAATCAAACAAGTCTTTCTAGTGACTCTAGACTGATTCTAGGCCCATTTAAGGTTCTACACCTTTTATTTATCTATCTTTAGCAAATTTAAGGTTTACTAATTCAATTAGTTTGGTTCTATAGTCTATTAGCTAAGTCGTACGAACATCTACAACTTTGTAGAAGAATTCAAAGGCTAATTCAGACCACAAAGGTCCAATTCATCAATTATAGGAAAACTAGTCCTAAGCCCAAGTCCACCAAAATCAACTAACAGTCACTAACGGTCGAACTAACGGTCAAGGTTCAACTAACAGTCAACGTCCAAGGTCGGGTCAAATAGTCAAAGTCTAAGGTCTAACTCAAAGGGTTAACTCGGTCAACGAGTCAACTCGGGTCAAACTCAGTAACGATTCGACTCAGGTTAACGGGTTCAACTCGACTCGATGGCTACCCCGAGTCGGCTAAGAACATGATCAAATCGGATAATCTGACTGGGATGACTAATGAGCTTAAATCTCAAGAAACAAAAGTTCATACAATCACTAAACATTCCATTTATTCAAAACAACTTGATTTCACTACCAACTTTGGTTTCGAGCTTGCACTAGTTCAGCCATTCCTTTGTAGTTTCATCATGAATCTAACTTCCAAATACAACTCCATCCTACATTCACCAAGACTATCTCAACATAGTTCATTCAAATTATAACTCAAAATTGATTTACAAAGATAACACATCCTACCCGCAATGACAGGTTGCAAGCTTTCACCGCTAGCACTAATCACGGTCCTACAATTCCAATTACCAACCTCACAATAATTCAATTCTACTCAGCCCCATCTCCACACTTAGCAGAATCCATCAACAATTCTTGTATTCCACACACACCATATATATCAGCAACGCCACAACCATTGCCATCTCATCTAACTAGCCATGATATCTCCTCCAATCGCCATTACTGTCACAACAACAACCCCATTATGTCTCCTCTGCCTGCAACTCATTCATCTAAACTCATTCCAATACTTCAGTCAAACAACTACAACAACAGCTTCACATCAACATCACTAACTCTCTCATTTCGAACATATACATCATTCAACACAACCAAACATATACCACTTCGATCATTTACTCCATCACAGCTTCCATCTCCAACTCCAGTTCCATACACACTACTACCAATTCATACACACACACACACACACACACATACACACACACACCTCAATAACTCTGCAGCTCCACACCAACTCAAGTAGTTACAATTGTAACTCAATTCAATATTCAACAGCTCCCTACAACACCACAACAGCCACAGAACCACTACTAGATAACTCATCAATATCATTAACAACTTCATGTTCATCCCCTATGGCTCCATTCCAGAGAACATTAACATACACCACAACCTTATAACATCTTCATCATCTGCTCAATTCTCAAATCAGAGACACACAAATTCAGCTCAAGTAACTCTGTACTTCAATTATCCATTATAAAACAATCTCAATTCATGCATCATCTCAATTCTTAGTCTAACTATCAATCTCATAACTTCACTATAAGATTCAAATAACTTTACTAAGTTTCTGAGATAATAACATTTACCTCAAGACAGAGTTATTGAAGCAAAATGAATTAACCTCTTCTTTGGCTTGATCTAATTCAACACCTCATCTTAATTCGAAACCATTAAATCCCCAATTCAAAAGCTTTCAAACCCTAATTCTTTCATTCTTCATGAACATCTCCATAAACATCCCGTTAACCCCAACCTGATCCTTAATCACCAGACCAGTCCTCAATTTCTTCTCAATCATCCCCTAGTTCGATTCCGAAATCAAATTACAGAAAAACCCTAATTCAATCACCAAATATTCTTTTCTCTAACTCAAACTCAAAACATCAATTACAAACATCATCTACCAAACCCATCTTTAATTTTCTCCTTAAACTCTCATCTGCGTCATCTACATCTTCTATGAATTTATCAAGAAACCCTAATTCATCTGATTTATGATTCTTCATAAGAACAGCTTCATATCAACAAATTAATACCAACCCTTTTATTCCTCATCTAACATCAACTCGATTTACATCTCAAATCCAGACAAGCTCAAAATCTAAACTGAAAACCCTAAATTCGGTTTCTCTCTGAATTGTTGCAAACCCTAACAATCCTTAATTTTCTTCTTTCATAATCTACTACAACATCATCCTTGATATTTCCCCTCCTATTACGATATCAAAATCACTAATTTGATTACTCAATCATCTCTCGACTGAAGAACAGAAGAAAACGAGAAGAGAAGAAGAAAGACGAAGAATAGAGAATAAGAAAGAAAGAAGGAAAGAAGGGTGAGTTTATCTGCTCGTCTTGGTTAGATAAGACCAATGAAAAGTGATAAAGACACCCATCACTTGGATATGGGCAGCCAAGTTGGTCCACTACAAAAGTCTATTTTCCCTTCTAACCATCCAGATGATTTCTTCTTCGTCCGGTATCCGATGACACGTTCGAGATGTCCATTTCACATAACTTTTCGAGTTCTATTTAACGGTACTAGTTTCGTATCTAGTTCGTTGTTAGATTGATTCCTAATAATTAAATTTCGTGTTAAACTAATCGAGTTATTATCGGTTAAATCGTCTTTTGACTAGTCTAATAGCGTTGACGAGCTTGAGGGTCTTTACAGAATATATTTACGAAGGTAAAAAGAAAATAAATAAAATATTACACATTCACCGATGAGAAGTTCAGAAGCTACTTCTCTGGGAAGTGAGAAGCAAAAAACTTTGGCTCCAAAAATAAGTCACTTTTTGACTTAAATAAATTGTTTCGAAAAAGCATTCCCAAACATGCTTTTAACTTATCAGCTTAAAAAAGCAAAAAAGCTACTTCTTGGAGCGTTGCCAAACAAGCTATAAACCTCTCCCACTGTGGTAGCAATGTTGATAGGGTAAAAGTGGGAAGGAGAAGCAAGTCCAAGCCACAGCAAGTCCACCCCCTTAGAGGTGAATGGAGAGAGAATGAGAAGAAGAGAGAGATAGATATGAATTAAGTGTCCCCACCTGAGTCTCATTTCTTTCCCTTTTATAATGATCCTTCCCCTCCTCCTTATGAATAAACACTTATAAGGCTAACACGAAAGGGTACTTTTGTCAGTTTAATATTTTTAAATAATTATGGACCAAATAGTAAAGGCGTTTTCCTAAATGACCAAACAGACATGGGCCCACCTAAAAAAGGACTAAACAATATTTTTCCCCACAAAAAACCATGGTCCCCAAGTCTCCTTTCTTTCCCTTTTATAATGATCCTCCCTCCTCCTTATGAATAAACACTTATAAGGCTAATATATTACAAAACTACCACTTTTCTTTTTTCCAAGTTATCAAGGAATTAGGAAAAAGGCCCAACTATTTTGTTAGGGATGAGACCTAAGTATTTCAAGATTCTCTTTCTTGGACTAGGTCCATCCATTATACTATGGGTTGGACCTAGACCCCAAGTTCCTTCTTTTTAAGAGGAACACTTGGTAGGCTAAGGGGTTACCCGTTTTAGGGTTAATTATTTTCATGTATCAACACCGTCCATGGCCATTTTTCGCAATCCCTTTTTGCGAATCTTTTGAGTGCTAGAGCAACATTTGCCTCAAACAAATGTTTATTATTATCGCTTATATTTATTTGTAGAAGTGGCCAAAAGGATTCAAAAAAGGTGGCCACTTTTGCTTATTTAATTTCTAAAAATTTGTTTTTGTTCTTCCCAGGTTTCACCTTTATAAAAAAAAATATTTTAGGAGTAACTTAATGTTCACCAATAATTGATTACAGCTTAAATTGATCATGACTAAATTGGCTGTATTTAACCATCAAATAATTAAAGGACTATGTACACCAATTTAGTGGACTTTGGAAGTGGAAGTCTTGGATCGATGTTGCGTTCATACGTGAACAATTATATAAAGTGAGCTTAAAATCTAAAGCAGGTCTCTTCCCTAATGGTACTTTTGATATTATAAAAAAAAAAAAAAAAAAAAAAAAAAAAAAACACGAGAACTTTCCCTAATACAAATTTAGGGTGAGCATTTGGCCCGTAATCCGCGGATTTAACCGGGACTAACCGTTCATTTGCGGATGGATGTCTGGACCGTTCGTTAATGGGTTGGATGCGGATGGAATTTTTGAAATCCAACGGATAACGGATCGGGCCCGGATGCAACCTTGAAAATCCGTTGGACATCCATATCCGTTAAATTAGAGGGCATTTATATAGTTCTAGAAAATACTATGGATCATTTTAGGAATTTTTAAGATATTTGCTTGGGGTGTTGTACATGACATTTTTTATATTTGTATACATATATAGGATATGTAGGTTTTATAAGGAGTCATTTGTGTTAGCTTTATTTTCTTTACTATAAATTTTAACTAAAACAAATTCGTTGGATTATCCGCATCCAATCCGTCCATCCGTGTATCCATTGGATGCAAATTCGTTGGATATGGATTGGATGCGGATGCCAAATTTGAAATCCGTAGTGCAGTGGATTGGATGCGGATGGGGCGAAAACCGGTCCATACCGACCCATGCTCACCCCTAAAATTACAGTATACATTTGGAGACCATTGGCTTTGAGTGTTAATCCAATCCCCGGCCCATTTGTTAGCCTATCCAGTTCCCTTCCATTCTTCAGCCCTTTTTGTTCTGAAACCGCAATAGTTAAAACATGTTACGGATTACGAGAAAATGTTACTGATGTCGTAACATTAAAAACATGTTACGGTCTAATGTTACAGATTCTTCATTTTGGTGTAACGTAGGAGCTATGAAGGATCAATGGAGTACCCTACAAGATACCAACCACGAAGTAGAGATGGGCGAAATAAGCTAACTTGGCAAAAAAAAATAACCTGCGAAGTAAGTAAATTATCGGGCAAGAAAAGAGACAGCTGTCCCGACAGCACCCAGAATTGTCAGCGATAGAAAGGGAAAAACTTTATGGAAAATGGTCTGGGCGATGTATAAAGCATCTCCGCGAGAACGCATCAAAGTAAAATGAGCTGTACACCATTAGGGTTGATTGGCCTATAAATAGAGGTCCTTGGACAAGGGACATGGGGGGGATTTTGGAGAGAAGGGAGATCTAAACTTAGAGAGTGAAATTAGGGTTTCCTTGTGTAGTTGCAGGATTTCCTACAACCACACCCCAATATATTTAGACCAGGTTCTAAGTAATCATAATGAAATTCTTTTATTATTTATCAAGATTTATAATTGGTTACTAGATATTACAATGACTTTACTTGCTCTCCAAATAAACTTTCTCTCTCCTAATTTCTTGTCTAACACACACTCAAAAGATCCCCCTCTATGTGATAACTTCTTCCCCTTATATAGGATTCTACATAGTGGATGACAGCTAAGAGATCCAATATTTTCGGAATCACTGTGCGTTACATTCGCTCATGTACACTCACTCATTCTCGCACAGTTTATGCTTCACATAGATCATCACACTATACTCGTGACTTTGCTGACATCATCCAATACGTCATCTCAATTTTACTATGTGTGATAGTCCTCGCTTACGTTAGATAATCTTTACTTCGCATATTTATTGACATGTGCGATATTCCACTCCTACATTTTGCCTCTTCTCATTTAGTTTACTCTAAAGAGTATGCGATATGAGAAATTTCCGTCTTATAATATCGCACATGCGTATCTTTTCGTATTCTATTCTGCCGACACCCTTCCAGAATTCCAGCTTTCCTTATTTACGCGTGTCTTCTTAACCATTCATTATCTGACATGTTCTTTTAACCGCCTATTTTTATCCATTCATTCTTCGCATTAATAAAATGAAATCTTGAAAAATGAGACTTACTTTTTCTTATATATTTTCCTTCATATTCTTCTTTCTTATTTTTACTTCTTACTTTCTTACTTCATCTTCTCTGCTATTGATTTCATTGATCTCGATCTTTATCTAATAACTTCCACTCTTTTTCATTCCCATTCTTCAATGGCTCCAGCTGGTAAAAAGATGGAGACGTAATTCATTAGGTTAAAGGAAGAACTCAATTCAAGAGGTTATTCACTTTATCTTCCTTCATCATCTGATTATTCATCCAAACTCAATCTTGATTTGATCAACTCTGAACAATGGAACAATCAAAGAGTTATTGTCTCAATAGGACAACTTCTGAATAGTCTTCCAATTCCCTTTTATAACCCAGGAATTCCCTTATTCTATGAAATTCTTGCTGATGATCGATTCTCACGGGGAATATTCCAACTAAGTGGTGATGCGATTAGAATAGCATTGGAATATTCTCGTCGCGCACCCGGATTAGAGACCTCTTATCCTTATGAAGTGTGAAACGAATCGTATCGTGATAAGATCATCGACTCTACCGAATAAACTCTTGATAACTTCTTCAAAAATTACTATGTTCGAATTATGAAAAGTAATTCAACTAAATGGGCCGTTCACTTAAGAAGAAAAGATGGTATTACTGAAGATAAGAAGATCATGCGATATGTAGACTGGAATGACAAATCCAATAGCAGCACGCTTTCATGAGATCTAATGACTCAAATTTGGATTAATTGCCCGCCATTCTAGAAGGTCCTTATGTTTGGTAAAGCGAGGATGACTCTAATCTTCCTCTTCCTAGAAACTTTCTTCTTATCAACCTTGAAATTTGAACTATCAGAAATTGAGAAAAAGAAAGTGGTATGTGATCTTTACATAAGTACTCTCGGTCTCGCATAATTTGAACTTGTCCGAAATTTTGTTCTTATTTCCTACTCCTTTTTTACAAGTTGCTAAGAGAGCCAAGGCTTCACACAATGTATCATCTTCGCAGAATAAAAAAGTAAGAAACATTCTCTTTTTATCTTTAACAATATTGTTGCCTCTGTTTCTTATCTTGATTATTCGCGTAGGTGAAATCTTTGGGTGCTGAGACTTCGGGTAAAGGCAAGAATCTTCCTAAAAAACCCGCTTCTAAATCTTCGTCCAAAACAATTTCTTCAATGGGTGACCTTTCTAGGAAGCGTAAAAGATACGATTCTTCCTCAAATTCGGAGTCTAGTGATGACAACACTCTTGCTCCTGAAGATTCATCAGTCTCCTCCTCTCTGAAAGAGTTATCTAATCTTTTTGCTGGGGATCTTTTGAGTGTTGCTAATAATTAAGAATTAAATCGTGCTTTTAGAATGGTCTCAAGGGTCTGTGATGCTCCTACTTTGGATGATCCATCTCGTCGTGGATCTGCCTCTGTGATAAATCCAAATCTCCAATCACTACACCAAATTCTGGGATTCGAAACAGAACCAAGCCGTTACTAAAAAGGGTTGTAACGGTTCTTGCCTGTTGCAAAAGTGGGTGTTACATTTTTTTGTAACGGCTTTGTGGCACATTTAATTTTGGTTATAGGAGTGAATGTGACTCTCCGAGCCGTTACTAATTTGCCACGTGGTAACATCTCTGAGCCGTTACGAATTGTTTTTGTACAACGCTGTCGTAACGTTCTCCAGCCGTTGCGAACTTTTTTGTAATAACAAAAAAATTACTGTCGGTCAACCTTAAACTGGTCAATATTGACCAATTTTGACCAGGTCAAGGCTGACCGTGATTCATTTTCTCTACAATCGGAAATAAGTTTAATTCCAAATATCCTGCATATGCCTTTCAATCCATTCAACAACATGCCACTTGGGAAACTTTTGGTCACTATATGTACAAGCTGACATTTTGACAAGTCTGAAAAAGAAAGACAAATAAAAAACAATTTAATACTCACCTGAGAGGTATCTTTTCGGTTTGATCTTTGAAGAACAATCACAACGTCCTTACTTGTCCATACAAGACTTTCATCTTCCATTAGAAGGTTCTCATCAATATTAGCGGGCGATAACACAAAGTCACGAGTAAGATAATGTGAATCTCGATTCTGACCAAAAGAAATGCATTTGAATAGTAAGACAACACACTAATTACAAAGATCATGTATATCGGAATATCATCGAAAATTATAAGTAATCATCAGTCAATAGAAATCCTGCGAATACAAAATTGCACCATAGAAAGTTATGCAATACTAAACTCTTGGCAATCTCGATTGTTGATGATGTTAAGTCCTGGATACAGTGTAAGGGATCTCATATTTTAACTAATTTAAGCTTTTAGTTAAGCTTTTAGATCAGTGGATTCATTCGAACACTTATTAGAATCACCAACAAGCTATGGGATTATAGCGGTTGTGATATTCTACCATCATCCTAAGATCTTGGTCATCCGGTGTGGGAAGACTTGAATGGCAGTTTTCTTCTTCGTAATAACGAAAAACTACAGGAAGGAAATTTAAGTGAGGCGATATCATGTACTTACACAGAATTACTGCAGTACCGTAAGTTTCATGAAGAGATCCTAGTTTCTTTTGCTTGTCTTTTCTCTTCATATTTCCATGTTTGCGCCTCGTCGGTTTTCTGAATAGATAGGTGCTTTATGAAGGAATCGCTTGGACCATCAGAATTTTCCATCGGATCCGATGAAATCAAATAAAAGTTATCAATCCTATGTGCACCAAATGTTTATACATCCCTCATGATCCAAAACAGGTTGAGCGAGAAAATATATGAAGAGAACATATAGGCTAACTTTGCAGAGAGGAAAAATTTATTTAGTAGTGAAGGATCGAAACTTCAAGTAAACCCCACTTTGACAAGCATATCACGAACGTTCCATTTCCGCAATGTCGGAATTTACATGTCAAGAAGAGGCAACTTGGAGTTGTACGGGAAGCTTAAAAACATTATGTTTGTATCCAGACATTGTTGAGACATCATATTAACACATGTAAAATATTTTAGCGACAATAAAACACACACTATATATCTGATTACGAGATAGTGAAAAACTAACTTAAATGGGAATGTTTTGCTACACTAATGTTTCGCAAAGAGAAGAGTTTGTAAGGGTTCTTTTGCAAATCATTCAAGTCAAAAATGATAAAGGGTAATTTATTATGCTCTGAAGGATGGTGATTTCTTGGTCGTCTGAAACTAGTAAACTACGGGTTTTACTAGTGTTTGATTACCTTATGACAAGCAGGATAAAAACTAGTTTAAGATGGGAAGTATCTTGTGATTGAGATGGTAAACAAAACATAGAGGCATAAGAAAGATGAACCAACTTCTTTAAGTATTGAACCATCCAAATATGTCTTGGTATGGACATGAAAACTTCCATCCAGCTTGGAAGCCTGTAGGGATTGACCTCACATAGCTTTATAAACAGCAATAGCTAGCTTTTCATGGTGATGCAAAGAATGTGAACCTCCAATAACCACTACTTCTTGGCTAGCACTCACCATTTTTTTAACCTGGAAAAACTAAAATTTTAAGTAGAAATATTATATAGTAATTTCAGATTTTCACATAAACTATTACCCACCAGAATCTCCATCTCTGGCAACAACTAACCTCTGCTTCAATTGCTTGGAAATTTATGCTATAGTTATGCCCTTCATCCATAATGTTTTACAGATTATGATTACGGAGAGCAATGATTGGTACAAGCAATCTTCTAGCCAAGTCAACGGTTTCAAATCAGTGTGAATAAAGCATACATGTTATGATGCGAGAATTTGCAAACAAAATACAAACAGAGATCTCTAAAGATGATTGGGGAAACCAAAAAAAGCTGCCAACATAATGTTCTAAAAGCAGCAAATATAAATCAAAAGTACCTAATATCGGGAGAAATAACATGTTGAATAGTAGTGGAAATCAAAGCTCCTAGTCATGTCCCATGAAGATATTATGAGTGGATGGAACACTAGCAACCATTGAACCTTTTGGAAAGATTAAATTATATAACCGAGGGAGTGTTCTAGAACTCACACATCCCTCTTCATAATCTATCTTTCCATATGTGACAAAATGTAGTTCAGCAGATAAAATAACATGAAAGAAAATGAGGAACAATGAACAATGAACTCAATAAACGGACCTTATCAAAATTAACCACGATGATTGCACTAGGAACTGGTCTAATCACATCTTCAGTAGATTTTCCATCTCTACCATTCATGTCAAAGGTATATGAATATAAACGCTCAAAAACCGGGTCCACAAATTTTGCATCTACTTCGAATAAAGGAACCTCCCTCCAGATTCATTCTGAAAGTCGCACTTAAGTTATTAAAGTAACTTTCCAGAAGATATCCATGCTCTTTTTCTAGATAATCCAAAAAACAAAAAGTATTTGAGAAAATAAAAATCACCTTGGTAACATGATAATGCTATAGACATGATAATGCTTACCTCTCTAGCAGTACCAGCAGGAACCATAGACTTCTTCATCGCCCTCTCAAGTGCTATTAGCTCTTGTTGTCCTTCCTATTCATTAAAACAAACGTTACAATTGTCTAAATCAGATGGAGAAAAGCTCATTTGAATTCTCAATTCATATTTATATTTTCGTGCCAATGAAGACCTTTAATTTAAGTCACTTCATTAATGTATTTTTAGTCGGCACTTTATATAGTAATATAAGCTAAATAAAATTTTCAACACACGAATGGATCAAACAACTTTACCAAATGATCACAACATAACGTTACTTAAGTCTATAAGGGTGAAATATAGCAGAAAAACAAAGTCATGGTTAGGAAACATATGATTCAGTTGTTTAATTAAAACTTGAATAGAATGAGCCTACCTTCTCTTAGATTGACTGAAACTTGAATGCACATTTATAGGTTGGTCTCAACGTTATTTATACCCTTCAATCACGCATAATAAAGACTAGTATTAGATTCCTAAACCCAGAGGACTATTTCCTCTAAACAGAACAAGAGCATGTCATTAAAACACATACCTGTCGGCATGATAAGGATTAAGGATTGCCAATTACTTAGAGACGTTGTAGTTTGCTAATTTTTCTACTATCCCGAAGACAATTCTTTTCAGATTGTCTCTTTCACAAAATGAAGCATCCAATTTATTACACATTACCATTCACCAACAATTAAATTCAAATTCCTATCTTCTAAAATTTATGGTTCTCGACCGAAAACAGCATTGCTAAATGATCACAACATGTAACGTCGGACATTAAACAGCTATTTTGACCTCAAATGGCATTCCTAAGTTAAATATCAAGTTTGAGTAATACTAATACACTAGAAACCAAACAATAAACGAAATTCGGTTGAAACAAACAACTACTTTAAAAAAGTACTACAAATCAAAACAAATTTGTGAAAACGAACTTCTGGAAACACATTGTATGAAAGACGGTGTTCGATACCAATCAATTCTGCAGTCTCCAAACAAGCTGGTCTATGAGTAGGGAAACTCAATTTCAGAAACGCCTCCAATTTATGAATATCCAAAGAGTATCTAAAACCTCCATCCCCTCTAAACCCAACTAGAATGACATTCACTTCTACTGGAACCTGGAATGGAACCTACAATCACAAACACCAACAAAGACACTCAATAATTACTTAAATGAATTGAAATTGAAATCATTAATTAGGTTAAAATACAAATTCAAACAAACTTGACAACATCAAACAAACTCACAATCACCACAGCAACAATGAACAACAATCCTTCTTCATCCCTGATCTTCAATTACACAACACAACCAAAATCAATATCATCATCTCTTTCTTCACCTGACCTAAATCACCACCAGGACCCATCAACACAGTACCACCATCTCTCAAATCAACGAAAACAGTTTCTTCTTCAATTCTTGTATTCTCACAGCTAATCTCTTACGGATACTGGGTTAAAACTCAAATCGAGTAAAACCCATCGATCTCAATCTTCTTTCCCATACCAAATCGAACTCACTGAACAACTTGAAAATCCCCCCAAATCAATTTCAACTCCAGAAATCCATTTTCTTCATCACTGATTCGCAGCATCAGCTCATCCTCTAATCCCTCATCAATTTCAACTCGAACCCACTCTGTAAAATACTCACAAACCTCGCTCGAAACTTGATTTAAAAATGAACCCATCTCTGAAAGATTAATATCTAAATCATCCTTTTCTCGCTTTCTTTTCTCTATACTCAAGACTTCAGCTAATTTTCCCCTTCGTTTTCACTACTTTCTCTGTGTATTGAAACCCTATTTTTGAGATCCATCTATCTTGAAACCTCTAATTTCTTATTCTCTCCGTCTCTCTTTGTAACAGGGACAAGCAAATATCATGGACACTCTGTTAGGATACCGACACACTCATTAGAAATCTGCAGATTGATCGACAAAAGAGAAAAGAAGAGAGAGAAGGCGGAGAAAAAAAAGAGATGAAGAAGAATGGGGAATAGTCGAGACTCGAGATGTATGGGTAGGATAAAGAGGGGGAGTAAATATCCTCTGCCTGTTTCTGCTTTGGGTGGAAAAAAATATCCAAGTGTGACCACCTAGTGTGACCAAGCGTGTGACTGGCACGCCTAAAAAATTTTTTGTAACGGTTTAGCCCTGTTACGAAATTTTAAAAAATTAGTAACGGCTTCAGCCTGTTACGAATTTTTTGTAACGGCCATTTGTAACGGGAAATTTGTAACGGCCCATAAGCCGTTACGAATGCCTGTTACGAATCCGGGAATTTGGTGTAGTGAATATACAATTAGCTCATTGGTAATATTTGCAACTTTGTTCTTTGTCTTTTCTTTAGTATTACCTTACTCTTATCTATAATATTTCCTTTGTGTTCTCGCTGGGAGCCCGTTTGTCTTATGTAATCTCTTCAGATTATCAGAGGAAACTTCTTAAGCTGGAGACAGAAAACGCCAAACTTAGAACTGAGAATTCAACCAATTCTGGACTGATTCGCAAAGTCCGAGAAAGAAATGATGAACTCATTGGTATGTAATCTTTACTTTCCCCATTATTCTATTTTTATGCGATAATTCACACTTCTTATTTTGTTATATTCGCAAACCTTTATAACTTGTCGGATGAGGCAGCCAATCTTCCTGATGATGATGATATCCTTTTAGAATATCTTAACTCTTCTTTAAATAATTACCCTACCCAGGGATTTGAGAGCCTGAGTTTGGAAGAGTTAAGACTGAAATATGCTGCTCTTAGAAAAAACCATAGAAGCTTATTAGCTACATTTAACAACTTTAAGCGCCGCTTTCAAGAGAGTAAAGAAACAGTTCAAGTCTTGGAGACGAAGAAGAATAAGCTTATTAGTGATAAAGATGAGATTGCTCTTAAGGGTGCTAAAGCACTAGAAAAATTCCAAGAATCTATTATTAAAGTTTATAAAGAACGTGATTCAGCTTTGAGCGAAAAGAACACACTTGTTGAGGAAAGAAATTTAATTCGCTCTCAACTTCTCATAGAAAGTGAAGCTGAATTTAGTTGGGCTGTTAGGGTTCTAAACGATGCTTGCGGTTTCACATCTTTGAATAAAACTTCTTATTTGAAAGACTTCAATCTTCCATTAGAATATGTTGTTCGATCTTCCATTCCATTCAGAGCTCCTGAGTAATTGAATAAGGCACTTCTGTACGTTTTGACTTTTTCTCGGTCGTGGACTCGATGGTTGATCGTGTCTTCTCGAGCTACGAAAGTGAAAGGATTTCGTGTAGATCCCAGTCCCCAGTATGGTTTACATATTTCTATCTTGTATGGTCAGTGAGTTGACCATAATAAATATATCACTATCGTGCATTCGTACTGGTGATTTTGTTACTTCTTCCACGTGAAACTAAAATATGGAGGAGTACGGGTTACCTTCGTAGTGATTGCTGCTACGGTGAAGCTCTGGCTGGTATCAAAAAATGAGCTGACACTTGTTCTTGGTAGCGAGATGTAATCGAAGAGACTACATTGTCGTGGGAAAAAGTAGGTTGGCTAGAATCATATGGGCATCCACGGAGTAAAAGGGTTTCTTTGGATGCGTAGCGAGCAACTTGTCCATGGTCACGAGTTTTGGCGGGATGGATCAAAAGGTGGCCATAACTACGAAGATTGGCTGGTTGCGATCATGATCCTTGACGTGGGGAGTGTGTTGGCACGACCCTTTGCAGGAAGGAGTGGTGTTGAAGCGGCTTCGTCTCTTGGAGAGGACGTTGAAACTTTAAGGAGCCAAATCTTGCGGCTTATGGAGATAACGCCGAAGGCGAGCGACTCGGAGCGAACGTTGAGCGGGCGGTTTACGGCGAAAGTTGAGCGGAGCCATTTCTTTGGAGAACGTTGAAGTGGAGCCACTTATGGAGAGAACGTCAAAACGGCGCCTTGAAACTCTCGAGAGCCTTTGACGGTTACAATACATTGGTTAGGAGTCCCAGGTTCCATCTATCGATCGTGCTTTCCAGGAGAGGTTAAGGTTTGGGAAGCAGCTTCCACGGGGAAGCACCGCTTTCCGGTGGTGAAAGAGGTTGAGGGATGCAAATATTTCTTGACGCTACGCCTTGGAGAAATACATAATCTCACACAACTTTGTCTCGATTTTGGATAAGTTGTTCCCGATCTTTACGTGTGATGAATTGGATTGATGATTCCCTTCTACTAGGCGTTCAAGAGCAACGCGAGCCTCTTCATCTATAAACACGCGTCCTTCTGAAGTGCCTTTTGTCTTTTCATCAAATCAACAGTGGTAAAGGGGAGGTCGGCTTCTTCCGGCTCTTCCAGTATCTTGCCTTGATGGTGGATTAGCGTCTCTGGTGACGGTTGGATCTATCATGCTTGAAGAAACGTTGGGGTGGCGGAAGCGGCTGCAGTTGGGTGATCATAAGTGTATCGCTTGAGAGATGGCACGGTTTGATCACGAATCTTTGGAGCCATGGCGCTGTTTTCGAAGGGTGAGGATGGCGATGTTTTGGTGGTTGTGGAGCGGAGAAGATGGTGGCTTTGAAGGGCGCAAGATGTTAGCGCTGGAAGGATGCAAGCCGTTAGCGCAGGGTGTGGTATTGTGGCTGGCATGCGCGTGTGGCATGTGTGCCTGGTATGCGCGTCTGGTAAGCGTGTCTGGTAAGCGCGTCTTGGCATGCGCGTCTGGTAAGCGCGTATGGCATGCACGTCTGGCAAGCGCATCTGGTAGGTGCGTGCAGTGGCGCTTCGCAAGCAGCGTCGGCATGCGCGTCTCGGTAAGCGCGCGTCGGCATGCAATGCGCCCAGCGTTTGGGATGCGCGTTTGGGATGCGCGTCGACAAGCGTATCGGTATCTCTTGGCGTCGGCATGCAGCGTCTGGTAAGCGGGTAAAGGAAGCTTTGTCTTGATTGACGACATGTGCAAGCGTGATTGGTCATCTTGTTTACGAGGATGTAATCTCGATTTGGAGGTTCCATCATGACATGTGTGTAAACTTTTAATTCAACGTTCTTTGGTTCGTTGAAGGTTCTCCGAAGTTTCTGGTGAAGCATTCGAAGGTCCTACTGTGGATATGGTGAAGAAGCGAGGAAATCGAAAAATTGTCCGAGAAGCGAAGTTGAAAAGGGGGGTTCTCTTCAAAGCACGAAGGAGGATCTTGCTAAGAAGAGTAAGCCATTATTGAAAAACTTTCCTTGAATGCATTTCTGTCTTCTGAAATTCTTTTGTTTCGTTTTTTTTTTCTTTTTTTTTTTTTCTTTCGAAAGGAAAATGGAACGCCTGGCTTATGGTTTTGATTTTCTGGATTTTTGGGGTTGACATACAAGTATTACCTATGAGGGTTCTGGATTATTATTCTGGAATTGAATCGTTTAGGAATGAATTGTTTTGGTTATGATTGCAAGTGATATAAACATTCCAGGAAAAACTTAGAACCATGTGTTGGTAGATTACATGGGGTAAAGCGTAACATGGCTATCGATTTTGTCATTCCGCGAAAACTTGAAATAGCAAACCATGTATCTTGTCTAGGTAAGACTTACTCGGTTTTAGGTCTCCGATGAAAAGTGAACCCTCCGAGTGTAAGACCGAGCTTTATGGGAAACACCGCCGTGACTGTGGAAAGTCCCGATCGATCTTGAGTTATTTGATAACCGAGTCGTCGGTTCTTGGGCGGATTGTTTGCTTCTAACTTCAGTGGAAGTCCCGGTCATCCCTTGTCGTGTCATGGTGATAATCGGTCGTCAGTAACTGAGTCGGAGTGGATCGCCTTTTTCTACCATCTTGATGTCCGGGTCGAAGCACGAGATCGACGGTGAAAATTGACATTTTAACAGAAAAATCAATCTCCCTTTGTGGTCGCCAATTGTTTGTAGGTGAAAATGGTTTCTGCCGATTTCGGTAATTTTGGGTGTACGTGTGAGAAACAATTTAAACCCTAAACAATGTACCGCAAGGGAGTAGTTTAGATTCGAGAGATCAATCTGTACAAGTCCGGCCTAAACCAAGAAATGGTCATTCCAGACTTGCTTCGGTCACAAAGTGAAGGAGAATGGGTTGGTTTTAGGGAGGGAAGCGAGGAAAGTGATGAGACCGAGAATAGTTGATTCTGGAAGAGTAGTTGTGTTACTACGACTTGTAATTTAAAATTGGGAAGGCTAACAAATGGTAAGCTAGCAAGTATTTTCGAGTGTTGTGTATTCCCAGAATGAAATTGTTGTTCGGTGGAAATAGGTAAGACCTTTTTATACAAGTCGAAGTAAAACGTATTCTGTCTCATTAAGGAATGGAATAATGGGTAAGTAAATGGGAGGAGGTGGTAACCGTTAACGCATGGAATTGATGTTCCATAAAACCGTTAACGTATGGAATTGATGTTCCATAAAACTGTTAACGCATGGAATTGATGTCCCAAGAGCGTTTCACCCTTAACTCCCTGTATTTACTAACCGCCTCACCCATATGACACTTCCTTATGAAGGGCGTAGTGTACGCCGCACACTGTAAACCGCCAAACCAATACCCAAAGAGGATCCCCCAATTTGTGATATGTGTTGATGTCTCTAATGTTTTTGTGGAAAACATGTAGCATATGGTGGTTGCACGGCAAGTCAAGCTTGGGATAGTTGGTAGCTTGGTGACCTTCGACGGTCGAGATTTTGTATCTTAAGAGGAAAGGTAGTCGTTGATCTTTGCACGCTTTCGTTCGTTAGTGTCCGCATAGGGAAGGCCAGCATGGTGGCGCGGTTAGGTTAGCATGCCATTGGCATGGCATAGTGGCGCGACTAGGTTGGTATGCCATTGGCGTGGCATGGAGGCGCGGCTAGGTTGGCATGTCGTGGCCAAGCTTAGGTTTTCGGGCCAAAGGTTACCATGCGTCATCTGGTAACCTTGGATGGCTAGGATTTGCTCCTGGGATTGAAGGGGGACCATCGATTGTCGCACGCCTTCGTTTTGGTAGCCGCGTAGGGAAGGCCAGCATGGTGGCGCGGCTATGTGCGTTTGGCATGTGGGGCCAATGGTTTGGTAAGTCGTTGGCACATGGGGCGGCTAGCATGGATAGGTGCGGTTTGGCTTGGCATGTGGGGCCAAGGGTTTGGCAAGGCGTTGGCACATGGTGCGGCATGGCTAGGTGCGGTTTGGCTTGGCATGTGGGGCCAAGAGTTGGCAAGCCGTTGGCACATGGTGCGGCTAGCATGGCTAGGGCCAAGGCAATGTGTGGCTTGGCTTGGCATGTGGGGACAAGGGTTTGGCAAGCCGTTGGCACATGGTGCGGCTAGCATGGCTAGGTGCGGTTTGGCTTGGCATGTGGGGCCAAGGGTTTTCCATGGGCGCATGGCGTGGCTAGCTTGGCTAGGTGCGGTTTGGCTTGGCATGTGGGGCCAAGGTTTGGCGTGCCCAAGCTAGGGCTTTTCGGCCAAAGGTCGTTTGGTAACCTCAGACGGCAAGGATTTGGTCCTGGGATTAAAGGGCGACCGTTTATTGTTGCACGCCTTTGTTTTGGCGCGTAGGGAAGGCCAGCAAGGTGGCGCGGCTAGGTTAGCATGGGACCATGGCAAGGTGCGTTTGGCATGTCGCGGTAGGTGTGGCTGGCATGGTTTTGCCATTGGCACAGGGGTGCGGCTAGCATGGTTGGCAAGCCATGGCGCGGTAAGTGTGGCTGGCATGGTTTTGCTATTAGCACAGGGGTGCAGCTAGCATGGTTGGCATGCCTGGGCGCGGTAGGTGTGGCTGGCATGGTTTGCCATTGGCACAGGGGTGCGGTTAGCATGGTTGGCATGCCTTGGCGTGGTAGGTGTGGCTGGCATGGTTTGCCATTGGCACAGGGGTGCAACTAGCATGGTTGGCATGCCTTGGCGCGGTAGGTGTGGCTGACATGGTTTGCCATTGGCACATGCGGTGTGAGAATTAGGGTTTTGGCTGTCGAAACCCTAATTAGCATTAAAAAAGGTACCCCGGTAATTTTCTTGCAGACAAATTAAAGGGTTCAATAAATGTGCTTGGTTTGGACATTATTACTCAAGTTCTGTGACGTCACTGTCTGACTAGGGTTTTACGATTTTACCCCTAAGCTAAAAACCACCGTCAACAGTAGGATAAAAGAGAATGTCAACAGAACTTCCAGGATCTATAAGTATTCTATTTATTGCACAGGTGTTTGCTTCATCCTCTTCATCATCCTCTACTTTCGGTTTCAGATTAATTCCTAATCTCACTACTAATTGACATTCGTGCGATTCCCCTCCTCCTGGTGTTTCTTCCGCACTGAATGAAATAATTTGTTTTTGCTAGAGTCTTTCAATGGTGATACTTTCGCAAGGTTGAGAATTTCCTTCCATCAAGCATCCCCGCATACACCCTACTCAATATATTGTCATGGAAGTCTTCTATGTTTTGAATGAATGTATAATTGAATTACAATATAAGTTTTTTCTTTCGCACCTACTTCAATTACATATGTATTCTTTCCTTTCTCCGTTCCATATGCATTTCCTCCCGGAGGTGGTGGTGGTGGTAAATTCATTGGTTGCTGTACTAAGAAATGATCCAACTTTCCTTGTTCAATCATTCGCAATATGATTTTCCTCACATTTATGCAATTATTTGTTATGCGACCATGAAAGCGATGATATACACAAAATTCTTTACTTCTCCTCCATGGTGGTGGCTCATCTCCCACATTATGTGGTTCAGGAATTTCTTCCATTAGGATGTCAGCTTCCCATACTTTATCTACTGTAGTGTTCAACTTTGGCAAATTTATCTGTTCCCATACTATCCTTCCAGTTCCTTGTCTCTTATTATAATATGGTTGCTGACCTCCAGAGCCTTCTGGTGGATTGTCCATTCTATGAATTTTATTATTACCTCCGCGATTTTGAAGTTGTTTTTCTCTATATTCCTTTTCAAATTCTTCTTGATCTGCGCTACCCATGGCTATTATCTTTTGTTCCCTCTCTATAATGATCTTTCCTTGATTCTCCGGGGAGGTACTCGCAACAGCATTTGTCATTCTTGGGAGTAAACTTGCATTTCCGCTCTTCGCATCAGGTACCGCCACTGGATAAGAATCCATATCTCTTTGCTTTTCTTCCAGTGCTATGTATTTCTCTTGAAATTCGCGCAACTCTGACATTGTTATTGTATCTTTTATTCTGAATATTTTTGTATATAATAAAACCGATCACCAGACAAGTCTTTAATTGTTTTTTTAAAAGCAATCCTCGTATGTAATGTTCTTGTACAAACTATATGGATACACATTATTTATACGTACGTAATCAACCATAAGATTTATGTACATCCACACGGAATGTCCTTCACATGGACAGTTGTTATACTTACTAAGTTTTACGAGGACTTTTGCACTGGATGCACTGGATACTACAGAAAGAAAAATCAGTTTTTTTTTTTTTTTTACAAGTACCGGCACCTAAATTTACATGCCTGGCCATTGTTTTCCGTATTAGATATCATCACATCAACAGTTGATAGTCTTGCCAAGTTTTACGAGGAATTTTACACTGAAAATTACAGCCAGAAAAATGAACTTTTTTTATGTACCGGCACCTTTATATGCCTGGCCCTAGTTATTAAGTACTGGTGTAGTACTAGACTATTAGAGCATATCCTAAAATCTTGTTCAGGGTCTCACCTTTTTTATGGATTTGCAGCTGTCCATCTCTGAGACGTTTATTCAAGTATCTTAACACTGTGTATGTAAATGGCATAGTTTTTATGAATAACGTCGTTTTAACTGGGTCAAAAAAGTCGGTATTGAATTATTAGTAAACTCAAGTCAAGACCCCAGCTCTACTTGTTTACAAATGTGAATACGTATGTCGCTACATGTCATAAATCTCACCTGCAGTAGACGCGGAAGTCTTTGGTTGATTCCATCCGATAGAAATGAGATGGAAGTCTTTGTGAACACGTATGTCTATCCCTACTGATGCGGTCATGTAAAGAACGAATGCAATGAATGCATACGTGGTTGCATTATTATTATCGTCAGTGTAATATTAAAATGGATATGAAATTTGTCAGAATTATTTTTAAGTTTTTGAATGGATAGGTCGATTGAATGGTTCCAAAGAATAAAGCATGAATTGGAAATTGTCTTTAGCTTTGTTAACTGTCCTCTGGGAGAAGTTTGATACTTAGAGCTAAAGTATATACCAGGAGATGATACTTCAATTTTGAAATACTTATTGGCCTTTGTCTTTAGTTTTTCATTTCAAAAAAATTATTTTGGAAATTTTATTTAATCCGGCCATTACGTTTTGCAGATAGCAACTGGCTAACAACTAAAGAGGTCGGTAAATATTGACAGCAAAAAATTAGTTCCACATGGCATTGCCGGACAATTGCTAAATAAACAAATAGACTGCCTTTGTTAAGTCAAGGAAATTATTGTTATTATTATGAAATTTCAGATGGAAGATCCTAATCTATGCCGATGTACCCGGCCACCCGGATGCTTCAGCTCTATCCGATGCAATTTGCAGTAATTAATAATTAATTATGTAATCTGGTGCATCATTATTAGTTTCGGAAAATGGTTCATTTGTCCAAATATTTTTAAAACCTGGTTCAAATGGACGAGTAAAATTGATATGGATGAAATGGACAAAAAAAAAAAATAGCAAGGATGAAATTGGATTCATCCTGATTTAAACTTAAAAAATGGCAAGGATGAAACTGGATGCATCCTGATGTAAGTTAAAAAAAGAAAAAGTATTTGAAAATGGGTAGGATATTACATCTTGGCTATTTTTGTATTTTTGTCCATTTAAACAGTTTCAAAATCTAGATGTCTTTTTCACCTAGGATTTTGTGTATTAGTTTACGGTCTATGTCGAGCAAGTCCTCTCCTAGCGCAATTGATCGGTATTTATAGAAGGTATTGTTGAACTAATACTAAGTGGGTTTCAAGTCTTTCTTCTCTTCGTCGGCTTCATTTCACCCTGAAAGTTAGTCACCACCGGTCAGAATTTACAGAAGGTAGCCTCTACTCTCTTCTCTCAGTCACTATTTATTTTTCATCATGAATGTTTTTATTAGGAGCAAGCTTTATTGAAGGTTTTATATATACGATAATTAAGCTTTTTGTTCAACAATTCCGTGCTTCTAAAATTGCAGATGGGTAGACATGAGAGAGGTAGCATTGCTTTCTTTGCAACCTATCGAACACCGGTGCCACTTGACATATACTCATGCCCGCTCCAACTACCTTTGAGCGCAAACAATGATGAACTACTCATGATTGGCGATAATAAAGATCAATACAATTACAACGGCCGAGAAATTCCAAAGGATGCTCTAAGGAAACTTCTCAACAATGAAAAGTTGAAATCGAAAACTGAAGGCAGGCAAGCCGATGTAGATAATGGTACTCTTACGGGCATTATTTTCGTCTCTGAGCGAAGCAACCTTGAATTACTTCACATAGCTCTCCGCTTTGAGAGCCCACCCAAAGTCGAAGTCTTTTGCTTAGCTGATATTTTCGGCTTAAACCCTGATTTCAATAAGGTTTGCTTGGAAGATAGCGGCTGTTTCACTGACAATCATCTCATCTACGTTAGCACCAAGGAACCAGCTACAGAGCGTAAGCAGCCATGGACTGCTGTTTATCAAACCGATCTCAGGACTGGAGAAACAAAACGTCTTACACCTAGAGGTTTCTACTCTCCTTCTATTACCAAAACAATTACTTATAACATGATTTTGTTCTTTATTTTTAGGATGATATTGATTTTCTCTTCACTAAAAATATGTGCACCAAAACAGATACTGCGGATTTAAGCCCCTCAGTGTCACCGTCCAAGAAAATGATAGCTGTGGCATCGTTCCAGGGAAAGGATGGGCAGTGGGGGGGTGAAATCGAAGATCTAAAGACTAACATTTATGTCATGGACGTTGGCGCACCCCAAACTCGCAGGATGGTTGTAGAGAATGGAGGGTGGCCAACTTGGGAAGTGACGATGTCATATTCTTCCACCGTAAGGATGATCCTATTGATCATCCAAAAATTGAGGGCTTTAGATTTCCCAAAGACGTATTTTGGGGTGTCTACCGAGTCGACATTAGAGGCGGTTTGACATCAGTTCCCGAACGTGTGGCCGAAAGATATAGATGGTTTCACTCCTGCAGCCATGGATGAAACAAAGTTGCTGTTGTAACAGTTCGTAAAGAGTCGATTGGCTTAGGCACAGCACGTGACGTGGAACAGTTTAGACAGATTGAGATTTTGATAGAAGTCTTGGACCAAATCAAAGCACAAAAATCACACAAAAAACTAAATCATTAAAAGCCGATCATTTCAACCCCTTTCTGATGAACAGCAGGGCTGGGAAGCGCATTGGTTACCATCGTGGCAGGAGCGACAAACTCTCGGTACTTGGTTTCCCATGTTTCCTGATATATCAGTTTTGAATCTTATATATACTAATGAAATTGTATGTGCTGTTGCCTGTGATAGTTCGACAAAGCTGTGGAAACACCATTTCAGGTTCTCGAGTCCCCACTGAAAGATGTAGGCATATTCAGAGTGTCAGGGGTGTTCCCCACAATTTCCAAAGATGGAAAAAAGATTGCATTTGTTGACAATGAGTTCAAGGCTGTGTGGGTTGCTGATAAGCACGGATTGCATATTGCTCACGAGGTACATATATAAACATATCCTACGACGCTCTTATAGCAGTTATTTATTTATCATGTGATATATGATTGAATTTATTTATGTAGGAGGAAAAAGCGGACAGACTGTTCTCCCCAGTTTGGAACCAATTTGAGGACACATTGTATGTATGCGCTGGACCTTCTTTTAACCAGAAAATGCCTGTGAATATCATTGCTATCACTCACGCATCCAAGTTGAGACGTCAGTCGCATCCGCTCACAGATCAGTATAATAACGCCTTCCCGTCAAGCAGTCCAGACGGTAGCAATTAACTTCACAGTTTTCGATTTAACCAAGGCATTGAAATTATATTTCCCATATACTTGTATGCTTATGCAATTATATTTCCCATTAACTAAGGCATTGAAATTTATAACAGGGAAGAAATTGGTGTACCGGTCAACAGGGGAAGACGGTTTCAAGAATCTATACATAATGGAAGACTCAAAACGAGGGGTTGTCAAAGGAGTTAAACCAAGAAGGCTAACAAATGGGAATTGGACTGATACACATTGCCAATGGGCGCCAAAGGGAGATTGGATTGTGCATTCATCAACCCGTGACAAGCCTCCAGGTGCACCAGAATCAGACCAAGGTCTTGACCCAGGATACTTTGCAGTGTTTCTAGTGAAGTGGAATGATCCAACAGTGTTGGTAAGGGTTATGACAAGCGGAAATAATATCTCAGGACATGTGAACCATCCTTTCATTAGTCCGGATGGACTTAGTATCGTTGTGACTTCGGATGTAGCTGGTGTCTCTGTTGATCCCATCTCTTTGCCTCTCTTTGATCACTCTGTGAGGTCTTATGGAGATATTTTCTCTTTCGACCTTCCTGAAGATCTCCCCAAAACATCGACGGGTGAGGAAAAAATCAAGGATGTGACAGAATTTACGCATATCACACGCATTATCAAGGATGTGAAAGACTTTACGCGTATCACACACAGTAGGTACGAGTATTCCACTGCTACTTGGACTAGGTTTGACTGATGAGGACCCAAGTGTGGCATGGAGTATGCACTTACCTGATGATACAGGCTTCACCCCTGCATGTCCTTACAAGCATGAAGATGGCGGAGAAAGTTACCACATGACTGGCCACCTGGTCATCCCCAGAAGATGTTGTTGAAAATTCTGTTTGTATACCGAGCAAAAAAATAAATCTGTTTGTAAGCGTTTTATTCGCAGTGTGTTTCCATTCTGTTTATAAAGTTTGCCCAGTTTATAAGATTTATGAATTAAGTTTTTGTAACTACCTAGAAAATCGATAGATACACCCACTCCCTTATGATTTTATGTAATTAGTTCCTAGATCTAAATGATTAAATGTAAGAAATGAAAGATTAAAGTGCTTGAAATGTTAAAGGAGACACAAAATTTTTTACATGGTTCGATCAATGTGATCTACATCCTTGGTTTTTCACTATGATATCTTTGTGTTACATGAAACTCCATTAATAAGTATTTGCGAAGGTTCTAGATCTAAGTGAGGAAGAAGATGATAGCGTGCCTACAAAATGTGTCTCCCTTTCTCTCTCCTGCTCTCTTTCTTTATATATATATACTAGGGTTGTGAAATGGAAGTTACAATTATAACCTTTGCTTACAAATGAAGTAACCTTGGCTAAAATAATATGTAAGCGATTCTATTTTGCTAACTTGCTTCAACTCTAGAATAACACCACGCGGTTGTTGATGGTGGTTTTTAAACAAGGGGTAAAATCGTAAAAACCCCATGACCTAGTGTTACCCGCAACACATTAACTAAGAGCATTTAACTCGAGGGTGTAAATAATTAATAGGGGTATTTTTCAAAATACCAGATTAGGGTTTCAACACGAGAACCCTAATTCCAAAACCAAGCCGCATCTTTGCGCACCACGGCAACAATGCCAAACCAAGCCGCATACCGCGCACCATGGCAACAATGCCAAACCAAGCCGCATCTCTGCGCACCATGGCAACAATGCCAAACCAAGCCGCACCACTGCGCACCATGGCAACAATGCCAAACCAAGCCGCACCCTGCGCACCATGGCAACAATGCCAAACCAAGCCGCACCCTGCGCACCATAGCAACAATGCCAAACCAAGCCGCATACTGCGCACCATGGCAACAGGGATAAATTTTTTGTAACTACCGAGAAAATCGATAGATACACCCACTCCCTTATGATTTTTGTAATTAGTTCCTAGATCTAAATGATTAAACATAAGAAATGAAAGATTAAAGTGCTTGAAATGTTGAAGGAGACACAAGATTTTTTACATGGTTCGATCAATGTGATCTACGTCCATGGTTCTTCACTATGATATCTTTGTGTTACATGAAACTCCATTATTAAGTATTTGTGAAGGCTTTTGATAATGTGAATTGGAATTTCTTAAATTAAGGATTATTTAAAATGGGCTTTGGAGGCGTTTGGCGTGCTTGGATACGAAATTGCTTATCTTATTCAAAATTTTCGGTTCTTGTAAATGGTACCACTCATGGGTTTTTTGGTAGTGAGAAGGGTATTCGTCAAGGTGATCCTCTTTCACCTTTTCTTTTTACCATTATTGGAGAGGTTTTGAGTCATATGTTGATTAAGGCACAAGAAGTCGGTAAAATTTCGGGTTTCTCGGTGAAGAACGAGGGAACTAAAGTTAACCATCTCCAATTTTCCGAAGACACCATTGTTTTTCTTGATGCGAAGCGTGAACAAGTAGATTCTCTACGGTATTTAATTTTATGTTTTGAGTTAACCTCGGGCTTAAAAATAAACTTTGCTAAAAGTTGTTTGTTTGGAGTATCTCTCGTTGAAGACATTGATGAATTTGCTAATATGTTGGGGTGTAAGAGGTCAAATTTTCCAAGTGTATATATCGGTCTTCCTTTGGGTGACAAAGTTAGTGGCACACAAAAGTGGGAGAAGATTATTGAATTATGTTACTCGAGACTTTCCTCTTAGAACGGGAGAACGATATCTAGAGGAGGTAAGTTGACTCTCATCAAAAGTGTTTGGCTAGTTTGCCCATTTATTACTTATTAATCTTTCTTGCACCATGCTCCATTACAAACAAGATTGATAAGATAGTAAGAAATTCATCGGATTCTAATAAGAAAAGAATTCATAATGTCAGGCGGTCTATAATTGTAAAATCTATAGAAGGTGGTGGTCTTGGAATCCGGAAGTCTAAATACATGAATTCGGCGCTTCTCAAAAAGTGGTGGTGGAGATTTGGAACCGAAAAGAATGATTTTTGGAGAAAGATAATTGTGAAAAAATTTGGAGAATCTTCAACCGGTTGGGAAACTCTTAAACCGAAAGGATCAAAGGGGTGTAGTTTGTGGCACAATATTTATAATGAGCTAGAGTATTTCAACAAACATGTGAAATTCAAGATCGGTGCGGGAAATGAAATTTGATTTTGGGAAGATTTGTGGATTGGAGACGTCATCTTATGCAATAGATTTCCATTGGCATTTGAAGCTTCAAGAAAAAAAGGGAAAGTGGTGGCTAGGTTATATGAGATTTCGAGTAACGGTATCAAATGGAAGTTCATGTATCGAAGTAGATATTCTCAAGCCATAATGATAGAAATTGCTTTCATAAGCTCATTATTAGAAGTGGTGAATATTCAAGAAGGGGTTGTAGACTCGAGATTGTGGATGGTGGATAGTGATAAGCACGTAGGTGCTACATTTTATACCCATATTTATACTAGCTATGTCTCGATATTTCGTTAATAATAACATTTTAGTGCTTTTGTAGAAAGTACAAACGAATCTGATCACGAAAAGGATAAACGGCTAAAATGGAGCTAAATTGGCATTTGCAACCGAATATTGCCAAGTGCATTGGATTGGATGCGGATGAGGTGAAAACCGGTCCATACCGGCCCATGCTCACCCCTACGGGCCAAGAAGTCGAGAAGCAAAGCAAAGAGTTTGTCTTTGCTAGTTGGAATGTGTCGAGCCCATTTGGAGTACAGAGAAAATAGTGGATGTGGCCCATCTCTCCACCACATCTTTGCGAAATGGAAGGCATCGAGGCAGGTATTGTTCATTCTCTGTCAAACAAATGGAATTCTCGTTTCCCTCTTCAAGCAATAGGTGTTAAACCGAGATGGAGATTAACGAGAAGTAACTCTCCGCGAAGTCAACAACAATGAAGTACCAGCAGTGATGGCGCCGGGTTTAGTTGAGAGAAGATCCCAGTGCGAATGGAGATGGTTGAGCTATGGAAATCGGTGATAGATGAGATGTTCAAGTAACAACAGAAATGGAATTGGGTCTGCTGGTATGTATCGAATGAAGAAGCATCAGTTGGCTGCATTACACGCGGTGCAGGGATGAACTTAAGAAGAAGCGAGGCTGCGGCAACAGGGCCAAAAAGCCGGAGAAGAAGAGAGTGGGAGGAGGATACACAGCCGTGAAGAGGAGAAAACAAGGGTTTTCTGATTGATTTTATTGTTTTCCATGGTTTTCTAAATCGTTGTTATGGTTTAGATTGAAACCAATTTATTTATATAGACTCTACGATGATATTTCTAATAATGATTCATTGATTAGTGATTTCTCTTCATATAGCTTGGTGTTTTATCGTTCATGTGATTTTCTTGATTATTTATGCTTTTGAATTGATATTTCGTGCTTCGGTTAAATCCCTAGATGTGGTATGCAAGGATAGATAGGTAATGCTTTAGGATCGCTACATACAAAGCGAAGAAAGTTACAACGGAGAAACTATATTTTAGAATTTAATATATCATCTTAGGGACATGAGATTGATTTCGATATTTGTCTTGAGTAATAAATAGAAATTAGTAGAGTTTTATATGATTGAATTGGTAGAAATCGAAAACCTTAATAACCCATTCTCATTTTCGTTACGTCTTTGTTATTTATTATTTCATGTTGTCCGAACTTCTGAAAACTTGTTAAGCATCACCTTATTTGATTACTTTGTTTTTGGTATTAGTTAGTAGGGTATTTCACACTCCTGGTGGGAACGACCTGTACTTGCCATTGTCTACTAGTTAGACGCTATGCACTTGAAGTATTATTATTGAAGGTTTTCGAGCCTACCAGATAGAGACAATACGGTTGATGCGTATACGGTTAAGTGCGGGTTTGATTCTCTTTGTGACCAAGGCGATATTAGCTTCCCAATTGAGATTATTTGGAGTCGACAGTATCCGTACAAAGTAAATTTTTTTCTATGTCTTCTATACTATGAAAGGTTGATGACGACGGACAAGCTTTTTAGAAATGTCATGGATGTGGATAGGATGTGCCGGTTTTTTGAAGAAGAAGATGAAACAAGTGCACATTTATTTTATGATTGTTGGCGAACAAAGAGAATTTGGAATTATTTTGTCGAATGATGCAACTTCAATTAGAGTTACGATAGTAATATTTCGACAACTATAAAAACTTAGAGTCATAATTGGTGTGATGAAAGACTTGACCGTATATGTAACAACTTACCGGTTGCAATATGGTGGTGCATTTGGAAAGAAAGGAATTCTAGAATTTTCAATCACAAAAAGAGAAATTTGGAAAGTCTAATTCGAGATATTAAGATTCAAGCTTATTTTTTGGCGGAGTCAAACACTAAAATGTTGAGTTTGACGGCTAACATGGTGATAGGTCTATGGGACTCGTATTTCTATCGGCTACTTTGAGTTGGATAAGTGTCGATTGGTGTTTGTTTCTATTTTTCTCAATTGGCTCTTTGTTCTTTTCATTTTCTTTGGGTGATCGTTTCCAAAAATCGGTTTCCTTTTATTTTTGTGTGTGTCGGTTGTATTTATTGGGTTAAGGTACCCCCCTTAAGTACATTTTTTCTTCAATAAATCCTTTCCTATTGACCGATCAAAAAAAAAAGTATTTGTGAAGGTTCTAGATCTAAGTGGTGGTGGAGGAAGAAGATGATAGTGCGCCTCTCTTCACAAAATGTGTCTCCCTTTCTCTCTCATGCTCTCTTTCTTTATATACTAGGGTTGTGAAATGGAAGTTACAATTATAACCTTTGCTTACAAATGAAGTAACCCTGGTTAAGATAATATGTAGGCGATTCTATTTTGCTAACTTTCTTCAACTCTAGAATAACACCACGCGGTGAGTGTCATTTTTTTTATCTACATTTTGCCTCTTTTTTCTTGCATATTGCTTGAAGAGTGATCTTTAAGGAAAAATCCGTGTTTGTGTAGTTCTTGGAGCTAGACGCGTGGTGTTAGGGTAGTCTTTGATCTTTGTTGATGAAGGAACTACGCAAAAGAATACTAAGCTTCAAAAGTACGTACTTGCCCTTATTCTTTTGTGAAGTTCCGAAGCATTGAGAAGTGATGGTTATTTTCAATGATGTTGTAGTGAAAGGTTCGTTCAAGACTTGTGAAAGCAGATTTTTTAGACGTAATTTTTGTAAATAAAAATAACAAACTCAAAATACAAAATGTTGTGAAAATTATGGAGAAATTTGGACCTAGGATTCCACCATTCATCAATACTTATGTGGTTTTAAATTAATTTATATCATGCAATTTAAACAATTGATTTGATTTTAAAGTATTGCCAAAATCGATTTCCAAAATATCAAATGTTAGTCGCAAGCATAACGCATCAAGAGTCTAAAACTAAGCATGCATCATCAAGAGAAAACACATTTGATTAATAAAAATCATTTAATTCATTTTTTATCAATGCAATTAATCATATAAAAAATATTGCATAAATTAATGAAGTAAAAATTACCACATAATTCTTGAAAGAATGGCTTCCTCTGTCGCCCCAGAGGATGGGTTTAGCTCATCATGTTGGAAACACACTCAAAAGTTGATTTCATTGCTCAAAGTGTTTACAAATGATGAAAAATGGGAGAAAATAATTTAAACTGGGTGTTTGCAACGTTTATAATTGTTGCAAAACAACATTCTGAGAACGATAATGTTGAAGCTGTTGTTGTTGTTGTAGCTCTGCGACCCACGCTTGCGATCGTTTCTCTTTGTAGCATGAACGATTTGTCTTCGTGCGTCTTATGTTCTTCGTGTTCAACCCGGCGGCGAAATGGCGATTCTCGCAATCGATTTTTGTGCCGCTTCCGTGGTGTTCCAAACTCGCCCAAACTCTCCTCCCCTCCTCTATGAGTCCCCTGCACCCTATATATACTCGTTAGAACCTCAAAATATCACATTAAACTCCCAAATATTTTCTCATAACTCGGCAGTGAAGAACAATATTATCGGGAATATTTTCTTCCCAGAAATAACTCCACGCGATGTTTTCTCGAGCAAAAATACTCCCAACACGTCGGTCATCGTCGAAGTGTTCAAACAATCAGCAAGCACGCGAAAACCTCTTCATCACGTGCGCACAACTCGGAATGGACTAACCAAAACCCGAGTTACCCTTGGTTACTTCAACGCGAGAATCTAGCCAATTCTATCAACAAAATGAGCCATACCAGGCACGTTAATACGGTCACATCATCCCAACAATTCTCACCATTGAGTCTCTTTCTATCCTGCCCAAAATGCGAACCCTAAATTCTGCCATTGAAAGAACTCTTTTTTCCCGCCAAAAATCATTTTCAAACGAAGGAGACGAGGTTTCCCCTTATCCAGCTGCTTGGGTGCGAATATCATGTGGGTGCCCCTTAGTAATTGAGGTGCCCTTATCCTAATAACACGTGTCCTCCCGGGGTGCCTTTTAACACTTTTTCGAGCCGAATTTTCCAAAAATGTTTATTCCCCAAAAAATACCTACACACACATAAAACACCATAATAAGTACAAAATCAAGTACTAACAATATATAATATTGAGATCAAATTAGACACAAAAATGTGTTTATCAAATACCCCCAAACTTATTATTTGTTAGTCCTCGAGCAAATTTATTCTAGAAAATAAAATGACTACACTTAGCACTGCAACAAGCCGTTAAACCGCTAGGTGGCGCTAGCGGCAGAGTGATGTCTCCGGAGGGTTTACCAGAGGTGTACCCACAAAACCTTTACCAGCACCCTAGCTATCTACGTGGAGAACCTTGGAAGGCACTAAAGAATCTCCTTGGTTGGCAGACTTATTGACTACATGAGGAAGTACCCACGATGTGAAATTCAGTTGTTGTACGAGTTTGCACTCAAGCATATTAAAATTCATATAAAGTGATCGAGCTCTACTCGGATAGTTTACGGACATCATCAACCGGAGTCAACCAATCACATGGATAGATTAAAAGATGGATGTAGAGATAAACGTAGTTGATGTTGACTAAGGTTAACCTATCCTAATGGACTCGAGATACCTGGGTCGACTAATATTAACACAAAGTGGCATATACAAGGGAACCAATGGGTGATAATCCTAACTCTAGGTCAACACAATGGCATATACAAGGGCTCCAGTGGTCGAGTTTATTGAATTTATTGGTTGGTCCGATGGTCTGGTCTCATTTTTTTTTTTTTTTTGGTATCTCAATCACTCTATTTCACCCTAGCAATGGTAAAAAGAAAAAAAGAAGTGATCAGGATTCTTTCGATGTTTCCATCACGGGATATGGCGAAACTACCATGTTTTTTAATTCTAACACCTGAGCTCTATTCTTTTATGAATAGACTCTTTAGATGTTTCCATCTAATCAGATTGGTTCCTCAACTCCTATAATCAAGATGCTTCCATCCACTAAGATTGGTTAGTGCCATCCTTAATAAACATAAATTTCTAGGCTCTGGAGTTTTATTTATTGCAACTAAAAAGTTTCTCCCATACCCACAAACTTAAATCTAACATTGTCCTCAATGTTCTAAAAATGAAATTAAAACATGAACAAGGAGAAACCGTTACCACTAGAAGGAAATGAGGAAAAATATTACCGTGTTGCATGAGAAAGGGATACCTCCCAAGGAGTGCTAAGTTTAAAGTCTTGGCCTGGACATCAAATACCTCAAAAGGATCTTCACCTTCCAAAGTCATACACCAATAGTCAGAAATAGTTGTGGGTCCATAAGACCAAATAGAGCTAAGACCAATATCGATAACAACTACATCTGTCTTAAAAATGAATAGAGGAGCACATTCTCATCTACGGTATCATCCCAAGACAATCGGGTTTATCTCGGGGCGCGTTATTGAACTTCATATGTGTGTCTCGATTAATAGGTTCATCCGAAAAATGGGTCTCTAATACCTGGGTTACCTCCTGGACAATATTAGGAGGATCGGGTTGCTGAGTCTGAATAGACTCGAGTAATATCTCAGACGAACATGGCTCGAGTCCCAGTTAAGGGACTCAATTAGGGATACAAGACGATCACTAGAGTCATCATTACCCCAAACTTAGGTGAACAATATCCTCGAGATGGACCAAAATCTATGGGATGGGTTCTAGGGTCCATAAAGTCAGCACAATAACTAGCTTCTTTGGGAGACTAGTCATCTAAACGAGCAACATCATCATATAAGGGATTATCAAAGAAAATCTCTAATATAGGCTCATAAACTAAGTTGTTCGTCATGGTTACCTCCTCCGAAGCACTGAAAGGTTCATTAAATAATGAGTTATCAAACATAATGCAGGCTAAAGGATCAGGAAATATAGTGCTAATCACGTTCACCACTTCTAAATCATCTATCTTAGAAGACTTAATGACATTAAAGACATTTAGCTCAGTAGTCATATTACCAAAAGATATGTTCATAAGTATGGTTCTACAATTGATGACGGCATTAGATGTGGCTAGAAATGGGCGGCCTAAAATCACCGATATTTGAGCACTTGGGTCCTGAACAGGTTGGGTATCTAGAACAACAAAATCCACTGGATATATGAACCTATCAACCTCAATACGAACATTTTCTATGACACCACGAGGGACTTTGACAGACCTATCAGCTAATTGAAGTGTCATTTTAGTCGGCTTCAACTTTCCAAGACCTAGCTAGGTGTATACATGATACGGAAGTAAGTTAACACTAGCTCGTAAGTCAAGTAATGCCTTATCGATCATGTGATTACCGGTGCACAAGATATGGTGGGGCATCCAGGTCTTTATACTTAGGGGTGTTTGGTTGGAAGAATTGAACTTACTTGTCCAAACTAAAAAGGCTTTCTTATGGACATTAAGCTTACGGTTTCGTGTACAAAGATCCTTAAGGAACTTAGCATAAGTGCATTTGCCTAATTGCTTCTAATAACGGAATGTTGATGTTCACCGCTTAAATGTTTCCATTATCTCGTTGAAAATCGACTCCTTGTTTGTTGGGGCTAAACAAGCGTGGATATGGGGCTCTAGGCACAAAGGCAGACCTATCAGGAATTTCTTGGGACTCCTTAGAAATTATTTCAGTTTCCTCAACTACGGGTTCCTCTTGGGAAGTATAAGGTGGAACTACAGTATGTCCACTAGGCATGGCTACCTTATTGTTTACCATTTTACCACTCCTAAGGGTCGTTATCGAATTCACATGGTTTGATGATTTCTCGTGACAAAATATATTTGATGAACCTCTAGATTGGGCTGATTTTGACTAGAAACTTTCCTTTTTCCCCGAAAGACTCATTTATCCGACTAACCCGGGGTTTTCAACTCGGAAATATCCCGAGAGTTAGCATAACCTATACTCTTACTTTCTTTCTATCCCTTGTGCAACCATTTGGTTGATCTTTTCGAGAGATTTTAATAAACGAGGCGAGAGTCTCTTCTAAACTTGTGATCTTTTTATCAGGAAGGGTTCAAACCGGGGTTGACACGAAGACTTCTTAGCATAACCAAAAACCGGGGAGGCTGAGAATTACTAGCTTGGCCTTGATTACGCCCTTAGACCACGAAAAATTAGGATGGTTTCTCCAAACCAGATTGCAGGTCTCCGAGAGTATGGGTCAAACTTCGACGGTTCTCGTTATCAAACCTAGCATTGTTATAGATAACATGAGCTTGCTCTTCACTAACCTGACCTTCCCAAAATGAGTTATTGGGCTATATTCCACAACTAGAGACTTGAGAGGTTCTATTAGGTTCAACAAGGGACCTATTTTTAGACTGACCCATTTCAAAGTTCTAACCTTATAGACAAAGAAGCAAACTTAGCATCTGACACAAAACTCGTATCTACCATATTGGTGCTACTTCTATTAACCAAGAGTCTTTTAGGGGGTTCAACACAAGACTCCCGCTGTTGGGATTTCTCAACAACAACTCCTAAGAAGGTAAAGGCATCCTTAGCACTTTTACTAGTGAACTCACCAGCGCACATATACTCAACCATGTCTTTGGTCGAATAGTCTAAACCATCATAAATAATCTCTACGAGTTTCATCTTATCAAATCCATGGTGAGGACACTGGGATAGGAGATCACTGAATCTCTTTAAAAACCTATAAAGAGACTCTCCCTCTTGTTGCACACTAGAACTAATTTTCTGTCTAACAACTGCAGTTTTATGCTTAGGGTAGAATTTCATATAGAAAGCAGCAATAGGTTCCTTCCATGTTTCAATGGATTCAGATGGTAGGTTGTTTAGCCAGGTCTTGGCTTTATCTTTCAAGGAAAAGGGGAACATCTTAAGTTTCAAAACTTCATCAGTAATGTCTTTTATTCTAAATGTCCCACAAATTTCCTCAAAGTCCCTAATATGAAAATAAGGGTTCTCATCATCTTTTCCTAAGAATATAGGGATCATCTCGAAGAAGACTAGGTTTTATCTCGAAATTAGCCGCATTGGCCGGGCAATTTAATGCACGAAGCTCGGTTGGTCCTAGTTGGGAACATGTAATCTTTCAAAGTTGCCATCGTTGGCACAGCTGAATTACTAGGGGTACTTTCCTCACGAATAAACAGATTCTCAAAACTGAAGTTTCCAAAAACGGGGCTCTCAAAAGAAGAGTCTTCGATTTCCTCGTCTTCAGAAGAAGAACTACTAGGTTTGTCACTAATCAAACGACCTAGAGTGTTTCTTTTCCAAGCCCGTTCTCTAATAACCTCGGGCATATACTAGAAAAACAAAAGAAAAAGAAAAATCCTAAAAGGAAGGGAGATTCTAAGAAAACACAAAGTAGGATGACTCCACCAAAGCAAACCTAGAGATTTCTAGCAACCAAAAAGCATGATGGCTCCACTTAGATTGTTTTCTAGACCAGCTTCTAATCCTTCGAAAGGGAATTCGTTACAACGAGCAAACCCCTATGGAATCAATACGAGTTTAAGTAAGTTGAATAGAGGCGAGGGAAGCTACGTGAAGCTTTGATACCCAAGGCCTCACCGCATTACAAGGCGGCGATCACGCATTCAACTCAGGAAACCATCATGAACTTCGAAGTATATATGCTTAAAAGAGTAACCAATATTTTTCGAACGACTTTCCTACTAAGCTCGTTACCCTATCGGTCTCGTTCTATTCCAAATTTTAAGGCTTAGGTTCGCATTAAGTATTGTTCTCCTAAGGCGGGCAAGAAGAGAACGGTGATGAAATCCGAACCCTTATCTTGTATGGCCAGTCCTTGCCCTTTACTAGGAAATTAAAGCAGCCGTATTCAAGTCCTCAGCATATATGCAAACGAAGAATACAAGAACTCGTCGCGACGGGGATTCGCGAGTGTTTCGACAAACTTACCTCTCGTACCATACGGGGGATGAACTGTTGTAGTCGACTCGGGCCACGACTCCAATGTCATGTACGAACCCAAGGGGCCGAGACGATATCGTAATCGCCGTCCTTCTCTCGCACACGGTTATATTTAAACTACCCTTCCGTAGGGTTTAAAAATAAAAGAATGTCCAAGTCCAAAGTCCAAAAAGTAAAGTCCAAAATAAAAAGAAAATTACAACGATAGAGAATATCCTAATACAATTTCTAAAAACTAAAAAAAAATAATAAAAACAAAATCTATTAAAATTTTCTCCGAATTTTTTTTTTTTTTTTCTTCGTTCTTTTTCGCTTTGTCTTTTGACTCCAAATATTTAAGTGGTTGCCAAAAGCTTTGGCGTGACTCCTTTTCTTCCGCTCCAAATTCCAAAAATCAGCAATGAAAAGACAAATACCCAAAAACGTAAAATAGAACAAAAATACTAAAAGCAAAAACCTAAAAAAAAAAAAAAAAAAAAAAATCTAAAACTCGAACCTAAAGACAAGTCCCGCTGTCGAGCTGGGCGCCTAAAAAATTGATGGTTATTTTCAATAATGTTGTAGTTAAATGTTCGTTCAAGACTTGTGAAGGCAGATTTTTTAGACTTAATTTTTGTAAATAAAAATAACAAACTCAAAATACAAAATGTTGCGAAAATTATGGAGAGGCTGGAGCTAGGATTCCACCATTCATCAATACTAATGTATTTTTAAATTAATTTATATCATGCAATTTAAACAATTGATTTGATTCTAAAGTATTGCCAAAATCAGATTTCCAAAATATCAAATGTTAGTCGCAAGCATAACGCATCAAGAGTCTAAAACTAAGCATGCATCATCAAGAGAAAACACATTTGATTAATAAAAATCATTTAATTCATTTTTTTATCAATGCAATTAATCATATAAAAATATTGCATAAATTAATAAAGTAAAAATTACCACATAATTCTTGAAAGAATGGCTTCCTCCGTCGTCCCATAGGATGGGTTTAGCTCATCATGTTGGAAACACGCTTAATTAAAAGTTGATTTCATTGCTCAAAGTGTTTACAAATGATGAAAAATGGGAGAATAATTAAAACCGGGTGTTTGCAACGTTTATAATTGTTGCAAAACATCTATTATTCTGAACGATAATGTTGAACTTCTTTTCGTTGTTGTTCTTTAGCGACCCACGCTTGGCAGTCGTTTCTACTGTAGCATGAACGACTGTCTTTCGTGCGTCTTATGTTCTTCGTGTTCTTCAGCAGCAGTAGAAATGGCAGTTCTCTGCAATCGATTTTTGTCTGCTCTTTGGTGTTCCAAACTCGCCAAAACTCTCCTCCCCTCCTCTATGAGTCCCCTGCACCCTATATATACTCGTTAGAACCTCCAAATATCGCATTAGACTCCCAAACATTTTCTCATAACTCAGCAGTGAAGAACAATATTCTTGGGAATATTTTCTTCCCAGAAATAACTCCACGCGCTGTTTTCTCGAGCAAAAATACTCCCAACACGTCCAGTCATCGTCCAGAAGTGTTCAAACAATCAGCAAGCACGCGAAAACCTCTTCATCACGTATGCATAACTCGGAATGGACTAACCAAAACCCGAGTTACCCTGATTACTTCAACGCGAGAATCTAGCCAATTCTATCCGACAAAATGAGCCATACCATGCCTGTTAATACCAGTCACGTCATCCCAACAATTCTCAGCCATTGAGTCTCTTTCTATCCTGCCCAAAATGCGAACCCTAAATTCTGCCATTGAAAGAACTCTTTTTTCCAGCCAAAATCATTTTCAAACGAAGGAGATGAGGTTTCCCCTTATCCAGCTGCTTGGGTGCGAATATCATGTGGGTGTCCCTTAGTAATTGAGGTTCCCCTTATCCTATATTGAGAGTCCTAATAACACGTGTCCTCTGGGGTGCCGTTTAACACTTTTTCGAGCCGAATTTTCCAAAAAATTTTATTCCCCAAAAAATACCTACACACGCATAAAACAGCATAATAAATACAAAATCAAGTATTAACAATATATAGTATTGAGATCAAAGTAGACACAAAAATGTGTTTATCAAGAAGTATGAACTATCATTCCTTGAAGAAGTATAAGAAGTATCCGTCGTTGAATGCGAATAAGAAGTATTTCGAACTAATCATGCGAAACTATTGCTCCATGTTCTTTCCCCCATGTTGTGCTGTAATGCAAATAAGAATTTAGATTAGTGTTCAAAATTTCTTTTGTCAAAAATTTTCATTTATGTACAAGTTCAAATCGTTATATTTGTTTTGATTTCCGTTGTATGACTTGTTTCGTCTCATTTGATGGATACCTCCCATGGAAATAATCCTAATGAGGTCTTATACATCCTATTGTATATGTCTTATTTTTCCTCATACTGCTCTCCAAACTGGCCAAGATCATCATGAAATGTTTAATTTGAGTTCAAAGTTGACAATTGTTTTGAAAACTCTTTTAATCAAAATTCACAGGCAGGGATCGACCTGAAAAAGTAGGGGGTACAACAACCTCACCCAATAATTCGCTTAGCGATCTGTATGGACTAACTCCAATATACTTTTAAGAGAATCAACTAGACAGTCAGACTCAATCTTAATAAAAAGTGTATCAAGGAGTTATATCTAAATTTCTCGATTCAATACTTACTCAAGCAAATAGAAATCTGCGAGTCTAATTGAATGCAAGAGAAATTAACTAGAACGGTACCAAAGAACAATATTCAAAGATCAATCAATTTCAATTAACAACCAAAGGTCGGATTTACCAATTGATCTATTAAACGCACAACCTGTGATATTTCAATTATATAACAAAATATAATGCGGAAAATAAATTACACATACACCTGAAGTTTTGTTATGCAGAAGAACCCCTGGACCTTGTCCATATTGAACACATGCTGTATTAAGCCGCTACAGACACTAGCCTACTACAAACTAACTTCAGTCTGAACTGTAGTTGACCCCCAATCAATATCACACTGATCTAAGGTACAGTTGCGCTCTTTACGTCTATGATCCCAGTAGGATACTACGCACTTGATTCCCTTAGCTGATCTTACCCACAACTAAGAGTTGCTACGACCCAAAGTCGAAGACTTTAATAAAAAAATCTGTATCACACAGAAAAGTCTACATGATTAGATAAATCTGTCTCCCGCAAAAATACCTACGAGTTTTGTTCCGTCTTTTGATAAATCAAGGTGAACAGGAACCAATTGATATACCAGACTTATATTCCCGAAGAACAACCTAAAAATATCAATCACCTCACAATAATCTTAATCGACTAGCGAAACAAGATATTGTGGAATCACAAAAGATGAGACGAAGATGTTTATGACTACTTTTATATCTTGCCTATTAGAGAAATTAATCTCAAGCCAATCTTACGATTGTACTCAAATACGATAGAAACAACAAGATCAGATCACGCAACTACAGGGAAAATAGTTTGGTCTGGCTTCACAATCCCAAAGAAGTCTTCAAGTCGTTAACCTACAGAGTCTTGGTAGAAACCTAAGGTTAAAGGAGAATCGACTCTAGCTTATACAACTAGTATCACACATGAGGTGTCCCAGTTGCTAGAGTTCTCCTTTATATAGTCTCCAAATCAGAGTTTGCAATCTAAGTTACCTTGGTTACAAAGCATTCAATATTAACCGTTAGATGAAAACCTTATTAGATTCAAGCTAATATCTTTCAACAATTAGATCAAACTTAGCTTGTTATACAAAAATTAAATGCACGTTCATTTAGGTTTGTGTAACCATACCTAAACATGTACAAGTAGTTGGTTCAACAGTAGTTAACCAAATGGTTAGCTTTATGAGCACTTTCATATCAACCTTATTCTTCTTCACCATAACTAATTCAAATGACTTAAAAGAACTAGTTAGAGAGTTGTTCAGTTGCTTAGATATCATAAAAGTATACAAGACACAATCGAAGCAAAAACGATTTTGATTCACTCGAATCGATTCATGAACCTTATAGCCACGGTTTGCAAATATGCATTCCTTAGTTTATATATGTCTTAGTTCACGAATAAACTGTTTTTAGAAAATAACCCACTCAAGTATGCATGCTTGTACGCATACTTAAGTATCCGGTTTGAGTTTGTTTTGATTCACAAACTCATGAAAATTCACGAGATGTGAACTTACGTGGTATGCGTCACAATTACTCGGACTTAGCTTAACGGACATCCTGAATCAGTAAAGTACGCATACTTTAATTTAAGGATTTTGGACTTATACAAGTATGAATTCACACACAATGTTTATATCCACTCAAGGTTATATATTCTAAACTCTCATTTCAATCATTGAAACATTCTTAGAGGATGTTAAATAGAGGTTATTCACACACTATTTTATATCAAAGCGATTTTCAAGATATTGAAATAATCAACATGACTTTCGTCACTTGTAAAGATAAACTTGGCCAAAGCGAAAGCTTACCAACACATATTTCGATAAATGAATAAGCAAGTAAACTCCGCTCGAAATAGCAAATGTGTATAACCAAAGTCTATATAGCAATAAGACTTTTGTGTCAAGATAGGAGTAGATAGAGTTTTGAGTGATAGATAAGTTCAAGTCTCCACATACCTTTTAGTCGATGAAGTTCCACCAGTTCCTTGAGTAGTTCTTCGTCTTTGCATGATGAACGCCGTGGAATCTAGAGCTCAACTAAACTTTTTATCCTAGTACGAGACTTAGCTATAAGTAGACTAGAAATCAAGACTTATAGTTTTGGGAACTAAACTTGACAAACAAGCTTGAGATAACAACGCTTGTGATTTCGACCGAGCAGTGCTCTAACAATCCCCCTTTGTCAATTTTAGTGACAAAATTATTAATACATATGTGATACAAAATAAATAAACTTTGCAGCTTCTCTTCCACATGCATGATCTCCTTGGTTCTTCAACATTACTCAAAATCTTCGTTACTTCCAAGTACTCCAATGTTTCCAAAGATATTCAAATCAGCATGATCGTTGTTGAAGATCCGTAGCAATAACAATGAGAAAACAAAAGCTCTCAATCATTATTACACAATGTCATAGTATTATTACACAACATCAAAGTTCAATTGTATCACAACTTCGACAACAATACTATGGCGATATGTATCACTCCACCTTAGTCAATACTTCATCTCACATGAAAACCACTCCCCTTACATAATGATCCGAAAACCATATGTATTTTTAGTGTGGACTACACATTAATTCTCCCCCTTTTTGTCAATAAAAGTTGGCAATGGTACGAAACTAGTAGGATCCTAATGAAATTTCCATAGAGACACTTCATGACCAAAAGAAAGCACATATAAACTTTTTAGATGCAATCATATAGTCGAAACTAAATGCATTCATCAAGGATTTTATAAAGATACAAGATAACCCCTATAATATTCCACAGCCGCACTCCCAACAAAAATTTGGCAATTAAGCACAAGTTTAATTAAGAACTCTCCCCCATAAAATGTCATTCCCGAAAGAACAACAAGAGCGACCTTACTTTCACAAGAAAAGAAGGATTTCTTTGGACAACAACAAATCACATAAGAATATAAATTTGTACCCAAAATACTCAATTAAATTAATCACAAGAGAACCCATGATTAATTTAATCGGAAATGCTCAAAATAAGATAACTTACGGAGCCACACAATATATACATAAAAATATGGATCGGGAAGATCATTCCGCGGAATAAACAAAGATTCATTCTATCTTTCATGACTATTTGCACAATGACATACAATAGACTTAATCTTTTGTAAACACAAATTTTATCCTTTCTTCCATCAATATTTGCATAATGACATAAAAGGCTTAATTTTTGTTTGTCAAAAGTTCATTCAATCTAAGCCGCTGCAGACACTAGCCTACTACAAACTAACTTCGGTCTGGACTGTAGTCGAATCCCAATCAATCTCACACTGATCCAAGGTACAGCTGTGCTCCTTACGTCTCTGATCCCAGCAGGATACTACACACTTGATTCCCTTAGCTGATCTCACCCACAACTAAGAGTTGCTACGACCCAAAGTCGAAGACTTTAATAAACAAATCAGTATCACACGCAAGAAAATTCTACATGAATAGATAAATCTGTCTCCCCGAAATACCTTCGAGTTTTGTTCCGTATTTTGATAAATCAAGGTGAACAGAAACCAATTAATATACCTGTTTGTAGGTGAGAATGGTGTCTGTTGATTTCGGTAATTTTGGGTGTACGGGTGAGAAACAATTTAAACCCTAAACAATGTACCGCAAGGGAGTACTTTAGATTCAAAAGATCAATCCGATACCAAGTCAGGCCTAAACCAAGAAATGGCCACTCGGACTTGCTTGATCCAAAGTGAAGGAGAATGGGTTGGTTTTGGGGAGAGAAGCAAGGAAAGTGATGAGACCAGAATAGTTGATTCTGGAAGAGTAGTTGTGTTACTACGACTTGTATCAGAAAAGTAGGAAGGCTAACAAATGGTAAGCTATCAAGTATTTTCTGAGTGTTGTGTATTCCCAAATGAACTTGTTGTTCGGTGGAAATAGGTAAGACCTATTTATACAAGTCGAAATGAAATGTACTCTGGTCTCATTAAGGAATGGAAAAATGGGTAAGTAAATGGGAGGAGGTGGTAACGCATGGAATTGATGTTCCATAAAACCGTTAGCGCATGTAATTGATGTAAAAAGTGTTTCACCATTAACTCCCTGTATTTACTAACCGCCTTACCTTTATGACACTTCCTTATGACGGGCGTAGTGTACGCCGCACGATGTAAACCACCAAACCAATACCCAAAGAGGATCCCCCAGTTTGTGATATGTGCTGATGTCTCGAACATGTAGCATGTTGTTCTTGCTGAAAAGTCGTACTTGGGAGACTTGCTAGCTTGGTGACCTTCGACGGTCAAGATTTTGCATCTCAAGAGGAAAGACAGCCGTTGATCGTTGCACGCTTTCGTTTTGGTAGCCATGTAGGGCAGGCCAGCATGGTGGCGCCGCTAAGTTGGCATGCCGTTGGCATGGCATGGTTTTGCATGGCCAAACTTAGGTTTTCGGGCCAAAGGTTACCATGCGTTGTCTGATAACCTTGGATGGCTAGGATTTGCTCCTGGGATTAAAGGGCAACCGTTGATTGTTGCATGCCTTTGCTTGGTTAGCCATATAAGGAAGGCCAGTATGGTGGCGCAGTTATGTTGGCATGCCATGGTTTGGCGTGGCCAAACTTAGGGTTTTGGGACAAAGGTTACCATGCGTTGTCTGGTAACCTTGGATGGCTAGGATTTACTCATGGGATTGAAGGGCAACCGTTGATTGTTGCACGCCTTCGCTTGGGTAGCCGTGTGAGGATGGCCAGCATGGTGGCGCGGCTAGGTTAGTTAGGGCCAAGGTAGGGTGTGGTTTGTCTTGGTATGGGGGGCCAAGGGTTTGCCATTGTCACATGGTGCGGCTAGCTTGGCTAGGTCCAAGGCAAGGCGTGTTTGGCTTGGCATGGCGGGGCCAAGGGTTTGCCATGGACGCATGGCGTGGCTAGCTTGGCTAGGTGCGGTTTGGCTTGGCATGTGTGGCCAAGGGTTTGCCATGGGCACATGGTGCGTCTAGCTTGGCAAGGGCCAAGGCAAGGCTTGGCATGGCGGGGCCAAGGGTTTGCCATGGGCGCATGGCGTGGCTAGCTTGGCTAGGTGCGGTTTGGCTTGGCATGTAGGGCAAGGGTTTGCCATGGGCGCATGGCGTGGCTAGTTTGGCTGGAGGTGCGGTTTGGCTTGGCATGTGGGGCTAAAGAGTTTGCCATGGCGCATGGCGTGGATAGCTTGTCTAGGTGCGGTTTGGCTTGGCATGTGGGGCCAAGGGTTTGCCATGGGTGCATGGTGTGGCTAGCTTGGCTTGGTGCGGTTTATCTTGGCATGTGCGTCCAAGGGTTTGCCGGCTAGGTGCGGTTCGGCTTGCATGTGGGGCCAAGGGTTTGCCATGGGCGCATGGCGTGGCTAGCTTGGCTAGGTGCGATTCGGCTTGGCATGTGGGGCCAAGGGTTTCCATGGGCGCATGGTGTGGCTATTTAAGCTAGGGTGCGGTTTGGCATGTGGGGCCAAGGGTTTGCCATGGGAGCATGGCGTGGCTAGCTTAGCTAGGTGCGGTTCGGCTTGGCATGTGGGGCCAAGGGTTGGCGTGCCCAAGCTAGGGATTTGGGAAAAAGGTCGTTTAGTAACCTCGGACGGCTAGGATTTGCTCCTGAGATTGAGGGGCGACCGTTGATTGTCGCATGCCTTCGTTTTGGTAGCCGCGTAGGGAAGGACAGCAAGGTGGCGCCGCTAGGTTGGCATGGGGCCATGGCAAGGTGCGTTTGGCATGGCGCTGTAGGTGTGGATGGCATGGTTTGCCATTGGCACAGGGGTGCGTCTAGCATGGTTGGCATGCCTTGGCGCGGTAGGTATGGCTGGCATGGTTTGCCATTGGCACAGGGGTGCGGCTAGCATGGTTGGCATGCCTTAGTGCGGTGGGTGTGGCTGGCATGGATTGCCATTGGCACTGGGTGCGGCTAGCATAGTTGGCATGCCTTGGCGCGGTGGGTGTGGCTGGCATGGTTTGCCATTGGCACAGGGGTGCGGCTAGCATGGTTGGCATGCCTTAGTGCGGTGGGTGTGGCTGGCATGGTTTGCCATTGGCCGGGTGTGCTAGCATAGATTGGCATGCCTTGAGCGCGGTGGGTGTGGCTGGCATGGTTTGCCATTGGCACATGGGTGCGGCTAGCATGGTTGGCATGCCTTGGCTCGGCAGTGTGGTGGCATGGTTTGCCATTGGTACAGGGTGTCTAGCATGGTTGGCATGCCTTGGCGCGGTAGGTGTGGCTGGCATGGTTTTCCATTGGCACTAGGGTGCGGCTAGCATGGTTGGCATGCCTTGGCGCGGTAGGTGTGGCTGGCATGGTTTGACATTGGCACAGGGGTGCGGCTAGCATGGTTGGTATGCCTTGGAGCGATAGGTGTGGCTAGCATGGTTAGCCATTGGCACATGCGGTGTGAGAATTAGGGTTTTGGCCTGTCGAAAACCTAATTAGCATTTAATAAAAGGTACCCTGGTAATTTTCTCGCATACATATTAAATGGTTCAATAAATGTGCTTGGTTTGGACATTATTACTCATCTTCTGTGACGTCATTGTCTGACTAGGGTTTTACGATTTTACCCTAAAGCTAAAAATTACCACATTAAGTCCCCTGCTTAGCTCGGAACAGGTGCCTTGTTGCGAGGTAAGCATATGATGGTGATAGACAAGGATGGAATCAAGATGTAAATCATTGCAAAGATGTTCAGGAAAATCCGACTAACCTTTTTGAGGGGTGAAGAGAGTTTTTGCTTCCCCGTGTTGGCGGCCACGCATAAGTTGTGCGGGGATGCGGACCAGGTGGAGTGGTGAGACGAAAGTTGCTTAGGCTTGGTATGGACGTATATCACCGAGGCAAAGCGGGCGCGGTCTTGGAAGGCAAAGCATAGCGGACGACTTGGCACGTGGGGCCAAGAGGTGGCGTGGTCTTAGGAAAATTTGTTGGTATTGGCAGGGTTCACGGTGCAGATTGACTTGGAGAGGCAAGCGCGCGTGGATGACTAGGCATGATAGGGCCGCGATAATGGAGCGGGCGGCCTGGCATGGTGTGGCCATGGCAAGGCTAGGCGTAAAAAAGACGGCTAGGCGTGGTGGGGCCGCGAAAAATGGAGAGGAGCAGAAGAAGACTAGCGATCTTAAGAAAGTCCCTTGTGCTCGTGGTACTACAGGTTAGGCTGGAACGGAGCCACTAGTGTAGATTTGGTGTGAAGGGAAGCTGCTAGCACTGTTCGGCTTGGACTTGGAGTCGTTAGCACTGGATCGACTCGGAATGGGAGATGCAGGTATCGTGCAGCTTGGAAAGGAGCCGTTAGCACTGAATCGTCTTCGAATGGGAGCCGCTAGCGTAAATTTGGCGCGGGCGCTGATCCGTTGGCCTGGCATGGCGTGAGCATTGCCTTCGGGAAGACAACAACTTGTTTAAGTTCCGTGGGAAGGTGATGACTTTTTCGAGAGGTAAGGAGACTTTATGATCCCCGTGTTTGGAAGCCTTGCATAGATTTTATTTGTGGTGTAGACCGTGAAGCGGTGAGATGAAGATCGTCGGCTTAGTTTGGCTATGCATCATCTTGGCAAGGTTAGGGAACATCATTGGCTGGCTCGGCCGAGTTGTTGGTGTTAGCGCATTAGCATGAAAGCGCGGATTGTTGCAAAAAGCGAACGTGGAGCGCTTGCAAGACCAGCGACAAGAAAGCGCGGATGTCTTGGGAGTTGCAAGGATTGCTCTTTGGGACCGGTGCCTTTCTTCATGCGCGGCTTTAGCAGTGAATTTTTTCCTTATTCAAAAATCTGAAGCGTTACACCCATAAGAGAGCGTTACTTCTCCCTTCCCCTTTTTAGGTTTGTGTAATACATATATTACTGGTAAAATTGTATCATCTTCCTCTTTCCAGTTGTTCATTGGTGAAGGTAGGGTAAAGCTCGTTACTCCTACTGGTTTGGTATTGTGATGGAATCTCCTAGCAACAATCGTACCTCGTTTTTCCGAGAGATAAGTAGAATCCGCGATCCTTGCGCTTGAACTTTGCGTAAATCCTAGTATGGTTGTGCGTCTTCGTGGTTAGGCTTTTTGAACGCGAGGCGGAGCTGCTAGCATAGACTTGGCATGAAAAGGACCCATTAGCACTGATTTGGCTTGGCATGGGCGTAGGATGCTTGACAAAGCGTTGCCCAAGCACGCCGTTGGCGAAGCAAAGGTAAGGACTGTTTACACGGTGGTGGCTTGTCTTCGCAGGACCGATTGCCTTTCCTCCTTACTTAGCCAGAATAGGAAATCCTTTCCTTATCCAAATTCCGAGAGTGTTATGCTTTCAGATGGAAACTTTGCTAACCGAGAGATTGCTGGGGAAAGTGCTTGAAGAAGCTCTGACAGAGGTGTTAGAAACTTGCGCATCCGCTTTATATGACCGATTTCCCTTTTTCAATTTTTTCTTTGTTGTATAGACGTCTTGGTGCTTTTGCAGACTTATTATTATCTTCTTGGTATTCATGGCGATGTTAGGTTTCGCCAATTAGCATCCGCTGCGGTTTCACATCTTTGAATAAAACTTCTTATTTGAAAGACTTCAATCTTCCATTAAAATATGTTGTTCGATCTTACATTCCCTTTAGAGATCCTGAGTAATTGAATAAGGCACTTCCTGTACGTTTTGGCTTTGATTTCGTAATGGTGATTTTGTTACTTCTTTCATGTGAAACTAAAATATGGAGGAGTGGGGCCAAGGGTTTTCCATGGGAGCATGGCGTGGCTAGCTTGGCTAGGTGCGGTTCGGCTTGGCATGTGGGGCCAAGGGTTTGCCATGGGCGCATGGTGTGGCTAGCTTGGCTAGGTGCGGTTTAGCTTGGCATGTGGGGCCAAGGGTTTGCCATGGGCGCATGGCGTGGCTATCTTGGCTAGGTGCGGTTTGTCTTGGCATGTGGGGCCAAGGGTTGGCGTGACCAAGCTAGGGTTTTGGGAAAAAGGTCGTTTGGTAACCTCAAACGTCTAGGATTTGCTCCTGGGATTGAGGGGCAACCGTTGATTTTCGCATGTCTTCGTTTTGGTAGCCGCATAGGGAAGGCGAGCAAGGTGGCACGACTAGGTTGGCATGGGGCCATGGCAAGGTGCGTTTGGCATGGAGCGGTAGGTGTGGCTGGCATGGTTTGACATAGGGGTGCGGCTAGCATGGTTAGCATGCCTTGGCGCGGTAGGTGTGGCTGTCATGGTTTGCCATTGGCACTGTGGTGTGGCTTACATGGTTGGCATGCCTTGGCGCGGTAGGTGTGGCTGGCATGGTTTTCCATTGGTACGGGTGCGGCTAGCATGGTTGGCATGCCTTGGCGCGGTAGGTGTGGCTGGCATGGTTTTCCATTGGCACTGGGGTGCGGCTAGCATGGTTGGCATGCCTTGGCGCGGTAGGTGTGGCTGGCATGGTTTGACATTGGCACAGGGGTGCGGCTAGCATGGTTGGTATGCCTTGGAGCGATAGGTGTGGCTAGCATGGTTAGCCATTGGCACATGCGGTGTGAGAATTAGGGTTTTGGCCTGTCGAAAACCTAATTAACATTTAAAAAAAGGTACCCTGGTAATTTTCTCGTAGACAAATTAAAGGGTTCAATAAATGTGCTTGGTTTGGACATTATTACTCAAGTTCTGTGACGTCATTGTCTGACTAGGGTTTTACGATTTTACCCTTAAGCTAAAAACCACTATCAACAATACTGAACTTATATTCCATAAGAACAGCCTATAAATATCAATCACCTCATAATAATCTTAATCGACTAGCGAAACAAGATATTGTGGAATCACAATCGATGAGACAAAGATGTTTGTGTCTACTTTTTTATCTTGCCTATCAGAGAAATGAATCTCAAGCTAATCTTACGATTGTACTCAAATACGATAGAAACATCAAGATCAGATCACGCAACTATAGAGAAAATAGTTGGGTCTCGCTTCACAATCCCAATGAAGTCTTCAAGTCGTTAACCTATAGGGTCTCGGTAGAAACCTAAGGTTAAAGGAGAATCGACTCTAGCTTATACAATGGTAGGCTTTTAAATGTGGTTTGTTTTTGCCTACAACTTATACTGCAAGTGCACAGTGTTGTTTTGCAACACAGGGCAAGCACAGGTCGATCCTCAGGGAAATGGTGTGTGCGTAAGTTGATCTCAAGGGCTTTCCTAACTGATTTCTAGACAAGGTAACACAAATGTTGTTGTTGTGGTGTCGATACGACTGAGTTGAGTTGTTGTGACTCTAAACTAAGGCGACAAATGAAGTGTAAACAGGTTATTGAAGGTACTAAGGTGATATAATTCACTCTCTAACATATGCTAAGGTAATACAAAGCCTCTCTTTGTTCTCATGCCTTCCTTTAAAACCCGGATGGAAATTGTCTAGCTAACTTCCCCTTAATTACTCCTAGTATCAATGGTCTTCTTACAGTACCATTGATCACAAGTAATTTTAGTTCACTAACTAGCTATATCACTAAGCAATATTCATAATAAGAACAAATTGAGACTCTGATGACTTTCACATTAAATTAGATAGTTTCATCTTCAACCTAGCAGGGTGAATTAGAACATCATGCAAAATAAAAAAAATTCAAATTAAATTACAGCACTCAAACCCTAAAAACAGACTATGTTCAAAAGTGAAGAACAACCCAATATATATCTCACAAAACACTCAAAGCTTGCAATTAATGCTCACCCAAACCTCTTTCCTCCTCTGAATCGACCATGCATGGGTTGTTGGTGAAACCCTAGCTCTAACTTATCTCTAACCTAGCTTTTAAGGTATGGAGAAGCTATGATAGAGATAAGTCGAAATAGGGATGGCGGAGCAGGTGCTGAGCGAAAGTGCTGGTGCTTGTCGTGTTCTGCCGGTGTCGGGGAAGGAGATGGTGGTGATGGCTCTGCACTGTTGGGAAAAGGGGAAAAGAATGGGTTTTCTGGTTTTGTGTCGAGAGAAAAGAAAGATAAGATGAAATGAGAAATGGGGATTTGGTCGATGGGTGTAGGTATAGGTGGATGTGGTGTGGGGCGGATGTAGCGAGGGTCGATGGGAAAGCTGGAGCGACCGTAGGATCCAGGGTAGTGGAAGATCTCACGGCTCAGGATATATGCGGTTTAGGTGTTGAGCGGGAGCAGCAAGAAATGATGTGAGGAAGGCGGCGACCGTTGGATGCGGATGGCGAAATCTCACGGCTCGGAAGGACGGACTCGGATCCGGGTGATGGGTCGGGTCTTGGATAGATCAAGCCCATATCTTGTAGAAGGGTTGCTCCTTGTTTGGTTGCAAGGCCCGATGCGCGCGAGCTTTGGCTTTTTCTCCATAGGCAGCTCGTCTCCAATTTTCTCGCTCTTTCGGCTCCTCAATTTCTCCGAGCTTTATTTACTACCTAAAAACACAAAATTAATTAGTACAAATATTTATTCTTGAAAACAAAGAAAATACAGAATCTGGGATAATATCTGATTTATGAGCACAAAAGATGGATTAAATGCCAATAAAAAGGTGTAGAAATATGCAATATTTGGCACTCATCAAATACCCCCAAACCTGAATTTTACTTTTCCTCAAGTGAAACAGAAATTAAGAAATCCTAACTATACCAACGTCAGGGTCTCTCGAATGCATTTAGCGTATGCACTAAGCCTTTAAACCCTAGGTGTCCCTAGTGGACGAGTTGTATTCTCGTGAGGGTTTACCATAGGTGTACCCACAAAACCTTCTCCAACCCGAGTGTAAAAGAGTCTCAAGCATCCAAGGAGATATGAGGACATAGAGTTTTCCGCATGCTAGTAACACGAAGTTAGAACTACCAAAGAACGCATTCTCATCCTTAAGTCTTTGAGCGAGAAATAACCATACCATATGAAAGAATTAGGATTCGATTGTGATCATAAGCCTCGACTTCGCCTCACCAATAGGGTTTTATGATAATTGCACTCAAAAAGACCGCTTTTTAGTCTCTCATGTGTGCGAGGCGGGAATAAAAGAGAAATCCCGCACACGTTGTAGGTAAGAAGGATAACCTTCCGAAATAATTTCGGAGACTCCACAAAAGTGTGGACAAAAGAATCTTTTTCGATGATCTTTAAGAAAGAAATCAACCATTAGCAAGGATGGGAGTACTCACTTACCTTCTCACCCGATCGGCAATTAATATCACTCTCTCAAGCATTCATAGAAACGTCTTCAATCTTCGGTCTTCGGTCTTCAAATGTTGATGACGAACTTCTGAACTTCACAAAAACTTGACAAACATTTTTTTTTTTTTGTTACAATATGGTGTTAACTAGACTCAGAAAATAAACTACATTATTTTTTATTTATTTATTTATTTTTTTTTTTTTGTTACAATAAATGAAAATAACACTAAAAACGATAAAACTTGTATTGTCTTGATTTCATAAACTTCACTAATTCTCATCCTATTTTCTTTTCTTTTCTTTGTTGCACATAAACCTTGGACTATCTCAACTTTTCTTCAAATATTATGATGGTGCTCAAAGTTTCTTTGCGATGATGTGTTTCTATGAATCTGTTGATGTTGTTGAGAGGAGAGTGATGCTAACTACAAATCGATATTTAGAAGGAGTTTTCATCTTTAAGCGTCACCCTCATGATTGATTAAAATTAGCACTCAAGAGATCAAAAATAGTCTTTGAAAGTGGTGCGAAGTTGGGTAGCTCACCATTCCTACCGGAATTGACGTACGGTGACACACACTCTAACAACTTTTCTGAAAGTCACAAAAGCGAAGGTTGGTGCCTCGCTTGATGTAAAATGGGTAGTCTCCACTATGGTTGATCACAATTCTACTAGAATATCTAAACAACACCTAATTCGCCCTCCCGGTATGGTTAAATCCAACTTAACGCTCTAATCAAATAAGAAACCCGATTGTGTTCTCCGGTACTTCCAAGTTCCGTTATTTCGGTCAGATTCTCTATGTAAACATAGCTAGAAGCATGCTAGTGACTCTAAAATCTCTAAAAGTTGGAGGTTTTTATGCAAATGTTTACAAAGAGTTTTTTTTTTTTTTTTTTTTTTTTTGAAATAAAAGACTAAAACTCTATATGCAAATGCACATGCACCCCCAAACCTAAATCAAACATTGTCCTCGATGTGTCAACGAGATAATAAGAATTCAAAAAGTCACATACTAAGAGAACTATGTTGAGTAAAGAAAAGGGAAGAGATTACAGGATGTACAAGGATGTTGCTAAACCAAAGGGGATGAATGCTTTGAAAGCAAACAACCGGAGCGCAAGACAAAAGGTTGGTTAGCACAAATAAGAACTATGCAAAAAGAAAAAAGAAGGGAAAGAGAATGGATTTTTAGTCCATATGTATGTACATAAGTGAACTAGTTCGGTCCACATAGATGGGGTCTTCTGGGTCGACGGTCTCAACCACGGTGGAAGATGCTCAGAAATGGTTTCAATCTCTACGACCATTGACCTTGAAGATGTTCTTGTCTTTGGGTTTTCAATTTCAATAGCTCCATGGGTGAAAACAGTATCGTACCAAGAATGGTCGACCATCGAGAACGTAGCTTTCTAGAAACAAGTGCAAACGAGTGTTGTACAATAAAACTTTCGACACAGTGTGAAGGACTTATGCGAGAATGCGTTTGTCGTGAAACACTTTCATTCTCTGTTTGTACGTTTTGGCACTATCATATGCATCATTTATCAATTCTTCTAACTCGTGAGTTGAAGCTTTCTTTGGTACCAAGCTTTATCAAGATCAAAATTCAATTTCTTCATGACCCAATATGCACGGTGTTATAACTCTACGGGGAGATGACATGCTTTACCGTACACAAGTCGTGTAGAGACATCCCAATGGGAGTCTTTTTATGCGATTCTATAGGCCCACAAAGCATCATTTAAGCGCAAAGACCAATCTTTCCTAGAAGGATTGACATTCTTCTCAAGGATATGCTTAATTTCCTATTAGAAACTTCTACTTGCCCTTTTGGTTTTGAGGATGGTAAGGTGTTGCTACCTTATGAGTGATTCCATACTTGCGCACTAGTGATTCAAAGGGTCTATTGCAAAAATGACTACCTCCATCTTGATTATTGCTCTAGGGGTTCCAAAACAGAGAAAATGTTTTCCTTAAGAAAGAAAGAACAACTTTATGGTCGTTGGTTTTGGATGCAATGGCCTCTACCCACTTAGAGACATAATCAACAACAACAAGAATGTATAACTTACCTTCGAGTTAGGAAATGGACCCATGAAATCAATACCCCAAACATCAAGCATTTCAACAATCAAAATGGGTTGTAAGGGCATCATGTTTCTCTTAGAGATACTTCTAATTTAAAGCATCGGTCACAAGCAACACAAAAGCATGGCTATTCTTAAACGGTGTTGGCCAATAAAACAGCTTTGCAAGATCTTTGCGGCGGTTTTCTTGGCACTAAAGTAGCCTCCACATGCATGGTCATGACGAGAAGAGATAGCGTCCCTTTGTTTGGGAGTGGGGACACATCTCCTAATGATTTGGTCTTAGCGAGTGCTTAAACAAATATGGGTCATCCCAAAGGAAATGTTTAACTTGACCAAGAACTTAGAACAGTCTTGTTTAGACTAATGCAAGGGCATTCTACATGTAGCAAGGTAGTTCACAATATCGACCAAACCAAGGCATTTCGGACACAAGCATCAATTGCTCATCGGGGAATGATTCCTAATCAAAGACAGATTCATCAGTGATTCAACATTCAACCTAGACAAGTGATCAACAACATTTTCGACCCTTTCTTATCTCGAATTTCGAGGTCAAACTCTTTAAACAAGAGTATCCATCGAATTAAGACGAGCCTTAGCATCTTTTTTAGACAAAAAATATCTCAATGCAGCATGGTCGAGGAATATATGATAACCTTAGACCCTATCAAATAAGATCTAAACTTATCTAAATGCAAACACAATAAATGTTAGCAACTCTTTCTCGGTTGTGGAATAATTCGATTGAGCATCATTAAGTGTTTTACTAGCATAGTATATCACATAAGGAAGTTTGTCTATTGCTGGCTAAAAATAGCTCCTACAAAGACAGCCAGACGCATCACACATAATCTCAAATGGTAATGTCCATCAGGTGGTACGACTATAGGGGCAGATGTAAGAGAGCCTTGATTGCTCCCATGCTTCCTTACAAGCATCATCAAAGACAAATGCAACATCTTTTGCAAGAAGATTACACAAAGGTCTTGAAATTTTACTAAAGTCTTTGATGAATCGGCGGTAAAAACCCGCATGGCCTAAGAATGATCTTATGTCCCTCACGAGCGAGGTTGAGGCAAGTGTTGAATGAGATCTACCTTGTCTTTGTCTACTTCTATGCCTTTTCCGAGATGATATGCCCTAAAACAATGCCTGAGTGAACCATGAAATGACATTTTTCCCAATTCAAAACCAAATTCTTTTCCTTACACCTAATCAGCACACAAGTGAGGTGATGCAAACACTCATCAAAAGAAGACCCAAACACAGAAAAATCATCCATGAAAATTTCAAGAAAACTTATCTACCATGTCGGAAAATATGCTCATCATGCAACGTTGAAAAGTAGCGGGTGCATTGCACGGCCCGAAAGGCATACGAAGATAAGAAAATGTTCCATAAGGACATGTAAATGTGGTCTTTTGTTGGTCTTCGGGTGCTATGTGAATTTGGTTGTAGCCTGAATAGCCATCTAAGAAGCAGTAGTGACTATGTTTTGCTAACCTTTGCTAACATTTGGTCAATGAAGGGAAGGGGAAAATGGTCTTTCTTTGTTCACGTGTTCGAGTTTTTCTATAATCAATACAAACTCGCCACCCCGGTGGTCACACGGTGGGGATTCATTCATCTCATTTTGAACTACGAATGCGGACTTTTTGGTACTACAGAATGGGGACCGACCATCGGCTATCTCTGGCCCAAGGTATATGATAACGTCAAGCGATTTCAAGATCTCACCTTTGACAACATCTCTCATATTGGGGTTAAGTCTCCCTTTGCATTTCCCTAGATGGTTTAGTGTTTTCTTCAAGGTTTATGTGATGCATGCAAATTGTGGGACTTATACCCTTAAGGTCCTGAGATGGTCCAACCTAAGGCTCCTTTATGTTCTTTCAAAGACTTCTAAAAGTTGACTTTCTGCTTGTGTCTAAACATGATGCAATAATCACGGGTAAAGTATCGAAGGACCTAAGAAAGCATACTTCAAAGTATCGAGGTAATGGTTTCAAATCAAGCTTAGGTGGTACATCAAGAGGTGGGGCGATTTGGAATCGAGAGAGTGGAAGTGGTTCCTTTGCATTACGCCATTTAGCAATATCCATGGGTGGAACAAATTCAAGCAACGAGTGAATTTCACCAATGTACTTAGACTCAAAGAGATCTAAGTCAAAGTTATCTAAACATGCTTGCATAGGGTCCACTGACAAAATGTCGGGCAATGAGTCTTGGATCAGACTCTCAATCATGTTAATCTCATGCAAACCAGTATCATCACAATCAATGGGTTGTTGACTAGTGTTAAAGACATTCAGCTCTACGGTCATGTTACCAAAAGACAATTTCAATACTCCATTATGACAGTTGATGATAGCATTGGACGTCGCCAGGAAAGGACGTCCTAAAATCACAGGAATGTGATTACTTGGGTTTTGCACGGTTTGAGTATCTAAGACGATGAAGTCCACAGAAACAAAAATTTATCAACCTTGATTAACACATCTTGACAATACCGGGGGATTTTCATGATCTCATCTCGCTAACCGTAGCGTAACGGGTGTGGTTTCAACTCCCTAAGGCCCGGTTGCACATACACAGTATGGCAATAGATTCACTTGGTTCCTAAGTTTAGTAACGCCCTTTTCGACCGTATGTCCACCTATGGTGCATGTAATCGTTGGACTACCCGGGTCTCTAAACTTAGTTGGAATCTTGTTTTGGATTATGGAGCTCGCTTGCTCGAGTGAGAAAGACACGCTTATGCACATGAAGCTTTCGCTTTTGTGTGCACAAGTCCTTCAAAACTTAGCATAGGTGGGTATTTGCACGATTGCTTGAGAAATGGAATGTTTATGTTAACTCTTTCAACATTTCCAAAATCTCATTGTATTGGTTACCCCCTGCATTTGCACCAACCATTGTGGAAATGGAGCAACGGGTACATGACTGCAAAGGAACATCTATATTGGTAGAATTCTTGGTTTTATCAACATTCTGATTCTTTCTCTACGATAGATGTTTCTGCAGTGTTTGTGTAACGGTGAGTCCGATGGAGACTCGCTTTGACTCAGCAGGTACACCACATGGTTCTCAACAACTCTACCACTTCGGAGAGTGGTGACATGTAATTCACATGACTATGTGGAGTTTCATTACAAGTAGAGGAGCCTCACTTGAAACACATTCTTTGGATTTTGTTGGGGTTGACTAAGGAATTTGCCTTTCTCTCTCTCATTCAATGCATCACAATTTGACCCATCTTAAGTTCTAGACTTGTGAAACGTTGGTCGGTAGTTTTCAAGTTGTGAAAGATTTTGGGTTAACATTATCACAGTTTGATCTTCAAAGCTAGGCTTTTTCTCTCGAGGGTATTGAGTTTGGGGTTGTACTTGGGGTTTTGTGATAAGTGAGTATCTTTTGTTGTTATTTGTTGGTCCCCCTTGCACAGGCCCTTTGGACCATGAGAAGTTAGGGTGATTCCTCCACTCGGGTTGTAGGTTTGAGAATACGGTTTGTTCTCTTGCCTATGGTACAATGAGATTGGCTTGCTCGGTTTTTAGACTCTTGAAATGCATAAGTTCGGACATTTTGTCCACTAAGTGGTGAGAACTATGGCATGCGGCACAAGTGGCCATTTCAATTTGGTCACGAGTAGTAGGCATTAGATTTTACATTCTTTTGCAACTCAAACATTTCTATTCTCCAAAGATGCCATTTTGCATTTCCCTCAAAGTCGGACTCGATTCTATGAACATTGTTTGCGGGGGTAGTCCTTCTCGGTTCACGGATGGACTCCAACTTGATGAGTCTTTCGGCGACTTCGATTAAGAAAGTCCAAGCGTCATCGACACTCTTGTCGATAAATGCACCATTGCACATTGACTCGGCTGTGGTTTGGGTTCTAAACATCTAGACCCTCATACATATTTGCATTTGAGTCTCCATTTTTCAAAACCATGGTGGGGACATTGGAGTAATAATTCATTGAATCTCTCCAAGTACTTTGCTAGAGTTTCGTCTTCTAATTGCACAAAACCATTTAGACTTTGGCGAATTGTCGCCGTCTTATGGTTTGGGAAAAACTTTTTGAAAAAACTCTTTTGTGAGGTCATCCCAGTTCTAATGGTGTGGTTGTAGGGCATGAAGCCAAGACTTGGCTTTGTCTTTGAAGAAAAAGGAAACAATCTCAATTTGAGGGACTCCTCGGCATTTGGTTAAAACGCAGTCCCACAAATATCCTCAAAATCTCTCACGTGATGGTAGGGTTTTCAGCATCGACCCCTCTAAACACGGGTAGCATGTGAATGGTGCTTGCTTTTAGTTCAAAGCCCGGCCTAAAGATCTACCGTGGTGAAGATGATCAAGAGGGCTGGCTTGCCCTAGTTGGGTACATGTAGTCCTTGAGACTATGGGGTTGGTTTTTGTTCATCACCCATGGTTTCCCATTTCCGGATATGGGCTTGGGCTTTGTTGTTGAAGAACCTGGTATCACGACGATTGGCCCGTCAATGCGGATTCTAACTAGTCGATTTGTTTGGTCTCTAAAAGACACAATCATAGCTAGCTAGCGCATCTAGCATGTTAACAACAATCAAGTTCAACACGAGATAAGCAAAAATTCCAACAAATGACACACTAATTCTAGAATCAAGCCCAAAAGAGTGCTTTTTTGTTGATGTAAGGCCCAATGATTAGGTGGGTTCCGGCGGATGATGTGCAGCCCGAGTTATGTGCGGTTGACACGGCCAGGTACACAACCCAAGTTATGTGTGGGCTTCGGAGTTATACAAAGACTCGGCGAGACCTAGTGGTCACAGACAAGTGGTTATGCAAAGACCAGTGAGACACACAACAAAATCACACATAATTTCTAGCACACAGGGGTGCTTTGGAGAGTGCACAGCACATCACAAGTTTTGTGCTCAGCACCACTTATACAAACAGCACAGCTTAGGATAGCTTTTGTGCATATAACAACACAGAGCAACACAGCTCACACAAAATGCCACCTAATTGTCAGAACCAAGCACACGAAGTCGGTTAGTTCTTTGGTAGTAGGACTACATGATCACAGCTATGTTAGATTTCACAAAGAAGAAGATTTAAGAGCACTCAGCTTATACAGCCAATTCTTTGGCAGTACAACAGAAGTAAAAATGTGTAAAGTGCACGGGGGATGGGATGTCACTCACTCAATGGTGAAGCATGTCTTGGTTTTGTGTGTTTGAAAAACAAGATAAATGCTATTACAATTTCGCCGCTCAACACTCACTCAAATTCACACAAATTGCGGCTAGAATCACATGGTGTGCATATAACAATTTAAGCAATCTATAACACATTGCCATACATAGATTGATAGATGCCAATGATGGTCGGTTTATCTCAACATTCAAAGATCGGGCACACGGTATACATACATTAGCATGGTCTATCATTCTGACATCATATAGATTAACAAATCAAATAGGATAACAAGGATTAGCTCAATGTAAGTACAAACTTCACATATGTAGCAAGTCAAAGAACCTACTAAGATGCAAGAGTCGGCGGGTTCACGGTATCTCTACCATGCACTGCAGGTTTAGCATTCAATAAATGCAAATGACAAAGAATTGAAGATGTCTTAAACGAGTGCAGTTAGCGAGATGCAAACCAAATGACTAATATAGTCGGGTGACAGAGTATCAACAAGTTTGGTTGATGTCATTGCAATGGGTTGACCCCTTTGGTTTTCACTAGCTATGATCAGTATATGCGGCAAATTTGGTTATCCAATTTACGGCTGGATCTCCACGACTTCAGTGGATGGAGTACAGCACAAGGTTTCCTAGGGTTGGTTGACAAGACTAAGGTTGTTGAAGTACGGAGACTAACGGCTATCCCGGTTCTTAAGGTTGCCACTCAAGCTCTCCCATTCAAACGAAAGAGATGGAAACTAAGGGCAGAACACACAAGCACAAATTTTAGGTATGGAGCACTACTTGGGAAGATAGCTAGGTTATCATGCATTCAGGGAGTAATGGCTCAAACGTGAGCTTCAAAAGATCATCAAACAAGCAAGCATGCTATATCATTCATTCATTCATTCATGTAAGCAAGGTTGAGACACAATACCGTGAGATAGAAATTGGTTTTAGGGCAAATCCACAGTGGATTCTGCTCCTTTGTGTTCTCCTCTTCCTTGGGTTGCACATGAAGACTAATAAGTAAGCAGAACTCAACAGATCAAACTCGTTCTCAATATTGCACAATTAAGGCAAGAAAGCACTAGTGCTACAATGACAAAGTTCAGAGTTATGCTTAAGGTTAAGTTGAGCCACAAGATGATATTAGCTGACACAATGTTCAGTGATGCTATGGAGCTGAAATAACAAACACTAATATGCAGCTTATGTAATGAAACAGAGATGCGAAGTGACATTTAGACTAAGCTACGGCTGCAATGGCGGGGAAAACAAGAGAGTAGAATGCAAATTATAAAACAAGATGACTATACTAAGTTATAACAAAATACCAAAGCTATAACTTACTAAAGCAAAACTAGAATGCAGGCCTACAGATGGATGGTTAACGAGATGAGATGAAAGCAAGCAAGAAGCACTAATAGAATGCAATGTTGGGATGCAAGAATGTAAAGTTGCAAAAATCGAACAAACTTCAGCTAAGTTATACTAATAAAGAGAACAAAGGATATATATACAATGGTGGGTTGAAAATGTTGAGTTAAGCACTAATGAACACACAATACACTACCAAATCCCCGGCAACGGCGCCAAAAACTTGGTAGGCTTTTAAATGTGGTTTGTTTTTGCCTACAACTTATACTGCAAGTGCAAGTCTTGTTTTGCAACACAAAGTAAGCACAGGTCGATCCTCGGAAATGGTGTGCGTAAGTTGATCTCAAGGGCTTTCCTAATCGATTTTAGACAAGGTAACACAAATGTTGTTGTTGTGGTGTCGATACGACTGAGTTGAGTTGTTGTGACTCTAAACTAAGGCGACAAATGAAGTGTAAACAGGTTATTGAAGGTACTAAGGTGATAGAATTCACTCTCTAACCTATGCTAAGGTAATACAAAGCCTCTCTTTGTTCTCATGCCTTCCCTTTAAGGCTTCAGATGGAAATTGTCTAGCTAACTCCCCTTAATTACTCCTAGTATCAATGGTCTTTTACAGTTTCATTGATCACAAGTAATTTTAGTTCACTAACTAGCTATATCACTAAGCAATATTCATAATAAGAACAAATTGAGACTCGATGACTTTCACATTAAATTAGATAGTTTCATCTTCCCCTAGCAGGGTGAATTAGAACATCATGCAAAATAAAACAAATTCAAATTAAATTACAGCACTCAAACCCTAAAAAACAGACTATGTTCAAAAGTGAAGAACAACCCAATATATATCTCACAAAATACTCATAGCTTGCAATTAATGCTCACCCAAACCTCTTTCCTCCTCCGAATCGACCATGCATGGGTTGTTGGTGAAACCCTAAACTAACTTATCTCTAACCTAGCTTCTAAGGTATGAAGAAGCTATGATAGAGATAAGTCGAAATAGATGGATGGCGGAGCAGTGCTTGATGGCGCTGGTGCGGCTGTGGTCTGCTCAGTGTCGGGGGAAGGAGATGGTGGTGATGGCTCTGACTTTGTCGTGAGAAGGGAAAAGAATGGGTTTTCTAGTTTTTTGTGTCGAGAGAAAAGAAAGAGAAGATGAAATGAGAAATGGGGATTTGGTCGATGGGTGTAGGTATAGGTGGATGTGGTGTGGGGCGGATGTAGCGAGGGTCGATGGGAAAGCTGGAGCGACCGTAGGATCTAGGGTAGTGGAAGATCTCACGGCTCAGGATATATGCGGTTTTGGTGCTGAGCGGGACGAAGAAATGATGTGAGGAAGGCGCGACCGTTGGATGCGGATGCGGCGAAATCTCACGGCTCCGGAAAAGGAGGACTCGGATCCGGGTGATGGGTCGGGTCTTGGATAGCTCAAGCCCATATCTTGTAGAAGGGTTGCTCCTTGTTGGTTGCAACCGATGCGCGCGTGGGATTTGGCTTTTTGCTCCATAGACGCCGTCTCGAATTTTCGCTCTTTTGGCTCCTCAACCTCTCCCGAGCTTTATTTACTACCTAAAAACACAAAATTAATTAGTACAAATATTTATTCTTGAAAACAAAGAAAATACGAACTGGGATAATATCCGATTTATGAGCACAAAAGATGAATTAAATGCCAATAAAAAGGTGTAGAAATATGCAATATTTGGCACTCATCATACAACTAGTATCACACATGAGGTGTGGGTATTAGATTTCCTAGTTGCTAGATTGGTCCTTTATATATATAGTCTCCAAATCAGGGTTTGCAATCTAATTTACCTTGGTAACAACGCATTCAATATTCACCGTTAGATGAAAACCTTATTAGATTCAAGCTAATATCTTTCAACCGTTAGATCGAACTTAGCTTGTTATACATAAATAAAATGCACGTTCATTTAGGTTTGTGTAACCGTACCTAAACGTGTACAAGTAGTTGGTTCAACAATATTTATCCAAATGGTTAGCCATATGAGCACTTTCATATCAACCTTATTCATCTTCACCATAACTAGTTCAAATGACTCAAAAGAACTAGTTAGAGAGTTGTTCAATTGCTTAGATCTCATGTTTATGTGTAAAAATCGTTTCCGTCGATTTTGGTAAATTGATAGGTGAGTGAGAAATTGGTTTAAACCCTAAACAAATGTGCTGCACGTGAGCACTTTCTATATTCGAGAGATCAATCTGTACAAGTCCGGCCTAAACCAAGAAATGGCCGTTCCAGACTTGCTTCGGTCACAAAGTGGAGGAGAAGCGTTGATTTGGGGGAGGAAAGCAAAGAAAGGTGTTGAGACCCGAATAGTGCAGGAGAGTAGTGTCTCGACTTGTATCGAGAAAGTGAAAGCTTAGGAAGCTTGCAAGAGATGAAAGCTTTTTTTTTTTGGAGAGCTTGCAAAGTTTCCTTTTCTGAGAGTGTTGTATTTTTCTCCTGACCGAGACTTGTTGTCTGGTGGAAATAGGTAAGGCCTATTTATACAAGTCGAGATTGAAACGTACCCTGGCCTCATGAAGGAAAAGAGTAAAGGGTGAAATAATGGAAGGAGGTGGTAACCGCATGGTGTTTATGGTTGAAAACGTTTTCACCATTATTTCCTCATTTATTTGACCGCTTTATTCCTTTTCACGCTTTATTAATGTGAGAGTAGTGTACGCTGCAAGCTGTGACCGCCAAACCAAAACCCTATAAAGCATCCCCCAGTTTGTGTTGATATCTCGAGTGTTGGTTGCACCTTGAGTGCAAGTGCGCTGCTAGTGGCGCGTGTGGCATGTGCCATTGGCATGCGCGGAATGCCTTTGTTGCGGGTTGTACCTTGAGTGCAAGTGGCAATGCCGAGGCGCTAGTGGCGTGTGTGGCATGTGCCAATGGAATGTGCGGAATGCCTTGGTGGTACGTTGCACGGTTTGCAAGCTAGGCTCCCAGCGTGTGTGTTTGGCATGTGTCAATGGCACGCGTGGCCATTAGGGCTATGTCCTGGTAATAAAGCTACCAGTGAGCGTGTTGGCATGTGCCCATGGCATACGTGGCCAATTTGGGTCGCGTCTTGGTAGGAAAAGCTATCGGTAGCGTGTTGGCATGTGCCAATGGCATGCGTGGCCAATTTGGGTCGCGCCTTGGTAGGAAAAGCTACCGATGAGCGTGTTGGCATGTGCCAATGGCATGTAGCCAACTTGGGTCATGCAGGTAGAAAAAGCTACAATGAACGTGTTGGCATGTGCCAATGGCATGCTTGGCCAACTTGGTCGCGTCCTGGTAGGGAAAGCTACCGGCCGGCGTGTTGGCATGTGTCAATGGCATGCGTGGCCAACTTGGGTCGCGTCCTGGTAGGGAAAGCTACCAGCGAGCGTGTTGGCATGTGCCAATGGCATGCGTGGCCAACTTGGGTCGCGTCCTGGTAGGGAAAGCTACCAGCGAGCGCGTTGGCATATGCCAATGGCATGCGTGGCCAATTTGGGTCGCGTCTTGGTAGGAAAAGATACAAGCTAGCGTGTTGGCATGTGCCAATGGCATGCGTGGCCAACTTGGGTCGCGTCCTGGTAGGAAAGCTACCGGTGAGCGTTGGCAAGTGCCAATGGCATGCGTGGCCAACTGGGGTCGCGTCCTGGTAGTGGAAAGCTACCAATGAGCGCGTTGGCATGTGCCAATAGTATGCGTGGCCAATTTGGGTCGCGTCCTGGTAGGAAAAGCTACCAGTGAGCGTGTTGGCATGTTCCAATGGCATGCGTGGCCGATTTGACCTAGGTTGCATGGTTTGCAAGCCTAGGCGCGGGCGCCATTTTGGCGTGGCGTGGCTAAGGCCACGGCGAGTGCTTGGCTTGGCGTGACGTGACTAGCGTAGCTAGGGCCAAAGGTAGAGTGTGTTTGGCATGGCGCGGCTAGCCCGGGCTAAACGTGGCTGGCACTATTTGCCATTGGCACGGAGTTGCGGCTAACATGGTTAGCATGCTTTGGCGCGTTTGGTGTGGCTGGCATGTTTTGCCATTGGCACGGAGAGGTGCGGCTAGGGCCAAGGTAAGTGTGTTTGGCTTGGCGTGGCGTGATTAGCGTAGCTAGGGACAAGGCAGAGTGCATTTGGCATGGCGCGGCTAGCTTGGGCAAGGCGTGGCTGGCATGATTTGCCATTGGCACGGAGGTGCGGCTAGCATGGTTGGCATGCTTTGGCGCGTTTGGTGTGGTTGACATGATTTGACATTGGCACAGGAGGTGCGGCTAGCTTAGGCTAGGCGTGGCTGGCATGATTTGCCGTTGGCACGGAGGTGCGGCTAGCATGGTTGGCATGCTTTAGCGTTTGGTGTGGCCCGGCCATGATTTGCCATTGGCATTGCAGGTGCGGCCATCATGGTTGGCATTCTTTAGCGCGTTTGGTGTGGCTGGCCTGATTTGCCATTGGCACAGAGGTGCGGCTAGCTTAGGCTAGGCGTGGCTGGCATGATTTGCCATTGGCACGGAGGTGCGGCTAGCATGGTTGGCAAGATTGGCGCGTTTGGTATGGCTGGCATGATTTTCCATTGGCATAGAGGTGCGACTAGCATGGTTGGCATGCTTCGGCGCGTTTGGTATGGCTGGCATGATTTGCCATTGGCATAGAGGTGCGGCTAGCTTAAGCTAGGCGTGGCTGGCATGATTTTCCATTGGCACGGAGGTGCGGCTAGCATGGTTGGAATGCTTTGGCGCGTTTGGTGTGACTAGCATAGCTAGGGCCAAGGCAGAGTGTGTTTGGCATGGCGCGGCTAGCTTGGGCTAGGTGTGGCTGGCATGATTTTCCATTGGCACGGGGGGGGAATTAGGGTTTTGTTCGTTGTAACCCTAATTTGAAAAAATACACCCTATTAATTACTGACTACATGCATTAAATGTTCTAATAAATGTGTCATCGGTGACATTAGGTTATTCAGGGTTTTACGATTTTACCCTTTGTCTAAAAACCGCCATCAACATTAAGTCCCTTGCTTAGATCGGAACAGGATCTTTGTTGCGAGGTAAGCATAAGATGGTGACAAACTATCAGCAGTAAATCGTAAAGAGAATTGAGGAGGCTTGTCTGACCTTTTTATAAATAAGATTTGGAATCCTTGCCTCTGCGCTTTGTACAAATCGGGAGGTCAAGACGATTGGGAAGTCAACATCACTGAGAGACGTGAAGGCGGGTCGGCATTGAGAAGTTGACGCGAGTTGGGAAACGAGTGTGCTTGCTGGTGGGACCCCAAGGTAGGCGCAGCGTGCTAGGAAGGCGCGAGCGTGCTAGGAAGTAGGCGCAATTGGCGCGACTTGGGGAGTCCTTGGGAAGTTGGCGCAATTGGTGGGACCAAGTGGCAACATTGGGTGCAACTTGGGCGACATTGGAAAGTTGGGCACAATTGGTGGGACCGGTGCAACTTGGGCGGCATTGGGAAGTTGGGCGTCCTTGTGAGCCCGCACGATTTTTGGTAAAGGGAAATCCTTCCCTATTTCAGAATCTTCACGCCCATATATATAAAATCCCTTTCTTTCATCTTGCACCTTATTCCTTTCATCCTTTTCTACTAGCGGCAGAGTCACAAAGAAAAACCAGCTTCCAGGTATGTCTTCCAGTACTTCTCTTGTTTCCCTTTTCATGTAGGTGCAAACCCTAAGAGTAGGCATTTTTCTTTATAATCCTTGCAATGATGATATTGCATATAATTTCTTGGCGTGCTTCTTGTAGAAAATATTGTATATATGCACCCAAGGGAAATACTACATGTATTATTCGAACCGTAGGAAAGTGCTCCATATATAATTTTGAACCCGAAGAAGGATACGCAGACGCACTTGAGCCCGTATAAAATCACGTATATAATTTTGAACCCTGAAGAAAATACTGCGTGTGCAGTTTTGAACCCGTAGAGAATACTGTATATGAATCCCGAAGAAGAATATTATATATGTGCTTCATATGACTTCAAACCCATAGGAAATATTGCATATATGAATTTCGGTCCTGAAAGAAATATTGCGCGTTCAGTTTTGAACCCGTAGAAAAATGCTCCATATATAATTTTGATCCCGAAGAAAATATTAGACGCACTTGAGCCGTATAAAATCTTGCGTATATAATTTTGAACCACAGAAGAAAATACTGCGTGTGCAGTTTTGAACCCGTAGAGAATACACCCTCTCCTTTTTTTTTTTATTTTTTAGGTTTTCCTTTGTTGGGTGCGATTATGTGTCAGGGAGATAATTTCGTCTTTCTTCTTGTGCAGATATCTCATTACTAAACTGTTATGAAGAAATCCGACAAGATGTTACCTGAACAAAATTTCGCCTCATCGAAGGATGTTCATAGTTCCAAACAAAACACGGATGATGAATTCTTTGCTAGACCCCTCGCCCTTTGCTCGGAAGAATCACCGAGGTTTCGTGCCAATTTTGTTAACCGGTGGTGAAGATGAAAAGAAGACACGTTCGGTTCACCCGAAGAGAACACCATGACGGTTCTGTCTTCATAAAAGGGGTATATTCTTCTTCCAACATTGATTTCAGGATGTGTCAAAGCCCATTGCGTTCTTTTTATAGATGGGTTGAGTTCATGGTGAGTAGGGAGCACATAAATACCAACTTGACTCGAGCGCAGATTATTGATCTTTGTCGAGCTTGGTAAATCTCTAGATTAGGAAGGATATCCGGGCTTGGTTGCTTTCATCTCAGGATGGTGTTCGGACACCCATACGATCATATGTAGATGGGGTGAAATAACTTTCTCCTTGGAGAGTGTGGCTCTCTTGCTGAATCTTCTGGTAACCGGGAATCTTAATATTCGATTGTCTGAAAGTGAGGAGAAGATGCGGGAAGACCTTGCCGCTAAGTTGGGAGATTACGCTCGAAAAGGCTCCACTTTGCGAAGTTGAAGGATTCTATCCGGAAGAGGATGAAAGGTGCTTTTACTGACTGGTGGATATCTCAATGGTTTCGGACGATGGAACCTAAACAGCAAAAGAGTGATCTTCATGTTGTAGCATTTTGGCTCTCTGGTTGTCTAGAGACATTTTTGATGACGGTTGGAAAGAAGGAAATAAGACCGAGTTGCTAGTGATTGCCGTGAAGTCGAGCAAAAGGTGAAGTTCTTCCCATTGGCAAGCTATTCCTTGGTTCCCTGTATGTGCATCTGGATCACCTAGTTGCGAACATTCGAGTTTCGAATGGTTTCATGAAAGTGAATTCATATGTGCACATTTCTTTCCTGCAAGTCTGGCTATGGGAGCACTTTGAGAAGTATGCTCCGAAACCGATGCCTTCGATTTCCGCGAGTTGGGGCGGATCCCGAATTTTTCGATGGGTGAACAAACGTCCAAGAGTTGGCATGAGCTTGGTTAGTCTTCTCGATAAGTCGCATGAAATCGGTTTTCGCCCATGGGAGCGGTCCATAGGTCGGTGACTCAAATTGACACCTTTGCTTCGCTCTCCGATCATGTCTTTGTCTTCCGACGGCAACTTGAGTGTTGGTGAAAACTTGTTTATTCAAAGTCGAATGTCCAGGCTATATGCCTCTTTCTTCATGGGGTCTTTCCGAATAGCTTCTTACAATATTGATTGTCTTTGCTTTCGTCACATGGGTTTTGATCAAGGGGTGCCTCTTGCTTACCAGCTGGTGGTTTCTAAGGATTCATTGCATGCCGCCCTCAATGCCAGTGCCTTGATCCGGGTATCCGCCTTCCCTTCTTTCAAAGGGAAGAGTGACTTCGACGATTTTTGGCTATAATGAGTTCTGGCGCGATGAGTTTATTATGATCCAAGATTTTGTAAAAATCATGGTGGAGAATGTTCGTTGTAAACCTTCCCCAGTATTTTTTAAGAAGTATCCAATGTTGAGATCCCAAGCAAAAGTTGCATGGCAACTCGGAAAGTCCCCAGAAAAGGAATAGAGGACGAAGAATCGTCTTCGGCGGGTTCCGGCGGTTTCACAAGATCCTCCCGCAACTCTCGTGTCTTTCGAGTTCTTCCAATAACCGGTATGTGTCGCCTCCTTGTTGGTTTGTCTCAAAACACGTGAATTTCTGCTGAAAACATGCATCTTGTTTCTTCTAGGCTTCGGTAGTGTTAATGCTTTCGCTGCCCTTGCACGTTGCCGGAGACGATAATTTCTTCGAAGAATTCCGGCAGCACTGAGGCTTCTCATGGTGATGATTCGGAGAAAGAAGAAAGTTCGACAAGTGAGAGTGATTCCTCTGGCAGCACTGGTTCTTTTTTAGGAATTGGTTCGGTGAGTTTCGCGCTTCTTTTTCTTTCTTCTCCCGTTTTTTTCTTTTTGAAAAAAATGTCTAACTCAAGTTCGCAGGAGGAATCCGGTTCGGAGGATGATTCTGGGGTGGAGCCGTATGAAAACTTGCATTTGGTGACCACCGCCGGTGACTTGGAGATGGGAGTTAGCCAATTGCCGAGCATATGTGGTTCAAACGGTGGATGATTCTCTGATGGTTGCTGCCGTAGACATGGAAAAAGACCCTTTGCGAGTCGTGAGGCCAGTTGCAGGCGCCATTTTTGATCCCCCGTACTTGGTTCCTTATCCAGGTCATGTGCTAATTGGCGGTTTCAGCGTGCTGGCTAAGTATGAGGCGTTGTACACCGAAATGGGAGAAGCATGGACATATGGCCACAACCAAGAAGATCACTAGTCGATTTGCGCTGGTTAAGCGTGTGGAAGAGGCTTTATCTTCCATTGAGGACATGCATGAGGTGACTGGCCACACCGTTTCTAAAGACGTTATTGCCGACCGGGAGCACCATCGCGACGTGTGTGTAGAAAATGAGTTCAACGCTTCGTGGTTTATCGAAGGCCTTCTTTGAAATCCAGTTGAAAAATGCAAAGCAATCGAAAGCCTTTCCGCGAGAGGAAATTGCACGATTGGAGGTAGAACTCGAAAAACTTTCCAAGATGTTAACTATGAAGAGAGCGGCTCTTGAAGATGCAAACTTGGCTTTCTCCAAGAAGAGCAGACCTCGTTGGATGATTTTCCTTGAATGTTTCTCTCGTTAAACTTTCATTTAGGTTTTTTCTTCTTCTTTTTCTTTTTTTTTTTGAGACAACATACTGGATGTCCGGTTTCAAAGTTCGTAGGTTTTGATAGACAACCTGGTAGATTTTGAGGATATTGGATTATTTCGATATGAATGATTTTGATAATATAACTCGATTATGTTTTGTGAAAGGAATATTGCTTTTTATGAAAGTGTGTGCTAGCAATAGGCACAAGACGCAAAAGAGTATGACGGTTTTATTAAGAACCTAAAAAACAGATCGTATATCTCGCCCGTCCTAAATTTACTCACTTCATAGGTTTTTCGCGAACACGCCCCTCTCCATGTAAAAGGCGGCTTTCTTTGGTAAAGCGCTCTAGCAAGTCCCCAATCGCTCGCTAGTAGCATCTTCAAAATGAGTCCCGGTTTTGGTGTAGTTTTTTTGCAACTTAGGGTTGTGTAGTTTGAGTCGGATTGAGTCAGCAAGTCCCCAACCGGTAAGCACCTTCGAGTAGGTGGTGTAGTTTTACGACGGGTAACCGGTTTGTCTGTTGAGTCGGATTGAGTCTCCTTCCCTACCATCTTGACATCTCCGGGTTGAAGAACGAGATCGTAGCCGACATTGAGTAGATAGATCAATCCTCCCGCCTTGTGGTCGCCAATTGTTTATGGGTAAAAATCGTTTCCGCCGATTTTGGTAAATTCGATAGGTGAGTGAGAAAATGGTTTAAACCCTAAATAAATGTCTTTGCACGTGAGCACTTTCTAGATTCGAGAGATCAATACGTACAAGTGGCTAAACCAAGAAATGGCCGTTCCAGACTTCCGGTGAAAGTGAAGGAGAAGGGTTGATTTGGGAGGAAAGCAAAGAAAGGTGTTGAGACCGAGAATAATTGCAGGAAGAGTAGTGTCTCGACTTGTATCGTAAAGTGAAAGCTTAGGAAGCTTGCAAGAGATGAAAGCTTTTTTTTTGGAGATCTTGCAAAGTTGCCTTTTCTGAGAGTGTTGTATTTTTCTCCTGACCGAGACTTGTTATCTGGTGGAAATAGGTAAAACCTATTTATACAAGTCGAGATTTAAACGTACCCTGGCCTCATGAAGGAAAAAAGTAAAGGGTGAAATAATGGGAGGAGGTGGTAACCGCATGGTGTTTATGGGTGAAAACGTTTTCACCATTATTTCCACATTTATTTGACCGCTTTATTCCTTTTCACGCTTTCTTAATGTGAGCGTAGTGTACGGTTGCAGCCGTGACCGCCAAACCAAACCCTGGAAAGCATCCCCGTTTTGTGTTGATATCTCGAGTGTTGGTTGCACCTTGAGTGCAAGTGGCGCTGCTAGTGGCGCGTGTGGCATGTGCCATTGGCATGTGCGGAATGCCTTTGTTGCGGGTTGCACCTTGAGTGCAAGTGGCAATGCTAGAGCTGCTAGTGGCGTGTGTGGCATGTGCCAATGGCATGTGCGGAATGCCTCGGTGGTAGGTTACACGGTTTGCAAGCTAGGCTACCAGCGTGTGTGTTTGGCATGTGTCAATGGCACGCGTTGCCATTAGGGCTATGTCTTGGTAAGAAAGCTACCAGCGAGCGTGTTGGCATGTGCCAATGGCATGCGTTGCCAATTTGGGTCGCGTCTTGGTAGGAAAAGCTACCAGCAGCGTGTTGGCATGTGCCAATGGCATGCGTGGCCAATTTGGGTCGCGTCCCGGTAGGAAAAGCTACCCCATGAGCGTGTTGGCATGTGCCAATGGCATGCGTGGCCTTGGGTCGCGCCCGGGTAGTAAAATCTACCGGTGGCGTGTTGGCATGTGCCAATGGCATGCGTAATAACTTGGGGTCGCGTCCTACGGGTAGGGAAAGCTACGTGAGAGCGTGTTGGCATGTGCCAATGGCATGCGTGGTGGTGGGTCGCGTCTTGGTAGGGAAAGCTACCCGCGAGCGTGTTGGCATGTGCCAATGGCATGCGTGGCCAACTTGGGTCGTGTCCTGGTAGGAAAGCTACCGGTGGCGCGTTAGCATGTGCCAATGGCATGCGTGGACAATTTGGGTCGTGTCTTGGTAGGAAAAGCACGGCGAAGCGTGTTGGCATGTGCCAATGGCATGCGTGACAACAGGTCTCGTCCCGGTAGGTAAAGCTACCGGTAGCGTGTTGGCATGTGCCAATGGCAGCGTGGCCAACTTGGGTCGCGTCCTGGTAGGGAAAGCTACCGGCGAGCGTGTTGGCATGTGCCAATGGCATGCGTGGCCAATTTGGGTCGCGTCCTGGTAGGAAAATCTACCAGTGAGCGTGTTGGCATGTGCCAATGGCATGCGTGGCCGATTTGGCCTAGGTTGCATGGTTTGCAAGCCTAGGCGCGGGCGCCATTTTGGCATGGCGTGGCTAGGGCCAAGGCAGAGTGCTTGGCTTGGCGTGACGTGACTAGCGTAGCTAGGGCCAAGGCGAGTGTGTTTGGCATGGCGCGGACTAGCCGGGCTAAACGTGGCTGGCACGATTTGCCATTGGCACGGAGGTGCGGCTAACATGGTTGGCATGCTTTGGCGTGTTTGGTGTGGCTGGTATGATTTGCCATTGGCACAGAGGTGCGGCTAGGGCCAAGGTAAGTGTGTTGGCTTGGCGTGGTGTGATTAGCGTAGCTAGGGCCAAGGCAGAGTGCATTTGGCATGGCGCGGCTAGCTTGGGCAAGGCGTGGCTGGCATGATTTTCTATTGGCACGGAGGTGCGGCTAGCATGGTTGGCATGCTTTGGCGTGTTTGGTGTGGTCGGAATGATTTGCCATTGGGCACGCAGGTGCGACTAGCTGGCCAGGCTAGGCGTGGCTGGCATGATTTGCCATTGGCACAGAGGTGCGGCTAGCATGGTTGGCATGCTTTGGCGCGTTTGGTGTGGCTGGCATGATTTTCCATTGGCACGGAGGTGCGGCTATCATGGTTGGCAAGCTTCGGCGCTTTTGGTATGGCTGGCATGATTTTCCATTGGCATAGAGGTGCGGCTAGCATGGTTGGCATGCTTCGGCGCGTTTGGTATGGCTGGCATGTTTTTCCATTGGCATAGAGGAGCGGCTAGCTTAGGCTAGGCGTGGCTGACATGATTTGCCATTGGCACGGAGGTGCGGCTAGCATGGTTGGCATGCTTTTGGCGCGTTTGGTGTGACTAGCATAGCTAGGGCCAAGGCGAGTGCGTTTGGCATGGCGCGGCTAGCTTGGGCTGGGTGTGGCTGGGCATGATTTGCTATTGGCACGGAGGAATTAGGGTTTTGTTCGTTGTAACCCTAATTTGAAAAAATACCCCCTATTAATTACTAACTACATGCATTAAATGTTCTAATAAATGTGTCATCGGTGACATTAGGTTATTCGGGGTTTTACGATTTTACCCTTTGTCTAAAAACCACCATCAACAATCTCATAGAAGTATACAAGACACAATTGAATCAAAAACGATTTTGATTCACTCGAATCGATTCATAAACATTATATATGTCTTAGTTCCCGAAAAAATCGTTTTTAGGAAATAACCCACTCAAGTATGCATACGGTAAGCATACCTAAGTATCCGGTTTGAGTTTGTTTTCGGGTCACAAACTCCATCGAAATTTACGGGATGTGGACTTAAAGCAAAGACGGACTTAGCTTCCGGACATCCTGAATCAATAAAGTACGCATACTTTAGTTCAAGGATTTGGACTTACACAAGTATGAATTCACACACAATGTTTATATCCATTCAAGGTTATATATTCTAAACTCTCATTTCAATCATTGAAATATTCTTAGCGGATGTTAAATAGAGGTTATTCACACACTATTTTTCATCAAAGCGATTTTCAAGATATTGAAATAATCAACATGACTTTCGTCACTTGTAAAGATGAAATTGGCCAAAGTGAAATCTTACCAAAACATATTTCGAGAAATGGATAAGCAAGATAAACTCGGCTCGAAATAGCAAATGTGTATAATCGAAGTTTATATAGCAATATGACTTTTGTCTCAAGATAAGAGATAGAGTAGATAGACTTTTGAGTGATTTATAAGTTGAAGTCTCTACATACCTTTTAGTCGATGAAGTTCCACCAGTTCCTTGAGTAGTTCTTCGTCTTTGCATGATGAACGTCGTGGAGTCTAGAGCTCACCTACACTTTCTATCCTAGTCCGAGACTTAGCTATAAGTAGACTAGAAATCAAGACTTATGGTTTTGGCAACTAAACTTGATAAACAAGCTTGAGATAGCAACGCTTGCAAGTTCGACCGAGCAGTGCTCTAACACATCCTCTTCTTCATCCAAGTTGTGTCTAGCGCCAAATTGTAATTGTAGGAAATCCACGACTAACACCCGAGAGAATACTCAAAGATAAACTATGACATTATGGGAAAATACTAAATCATTTCATTAAAAGATAGAACGAATACAATATGAATGTATGAAAATCCTAACTTGGGAGCTAAGCAATTTTCTCTCTCCTAAAATTCTTATCTCAGCTCTCAAAAAGATCTTTCTTTCTTACAATGGCTTCTGTTACCTTTTATAGGGTTTACATAGTGGAGAACAACTAATAAAGCCCCTATTTCCAGATCTGGGAGGGCATCACTATCGCCCATAATTATAGCTGTCACACCCTCATCTTAATTGCCGCGCTGATCTTCACATTTTTTGTGTGATTTGGTGAAGTCATCTAATCTGTCAGCAAAAATATGGTGAACGCGTTACATTCGCCTTCTATTAGATGATTTGTTCGCTCAACTATTAGGTGGGCGATATTTTGCACCCAAAGTTTTGTTAGAACCTGAAATTCTACAAATGATTAAACCTTGCTAAACTTGAATTTAAAGCTCTCTAACTAGTTTCGCAATTGGATGCAATCTAGATATGCCTGCATACCAAAAGACTAGGTAGTGCCATCAAAGAAGTAAACCGCACGAATATAATCTAGCATATAAGAGATGCAAAATAACTTTAATAAGCAGGAACTTGAGTAGCTAGGTTTGACTGTGAAACCAATCATAACAAAAGTTCAACATTACTTGGCATAAAAATTAAAACATGTATATTCTGATATGCTGATAGATTATTTGAACTCCGTACCTTCAACCAACTCTCTCTTGAGCTTACTTCTGCTGAACATGCAGGAGGCTTTCGGTGAATGTTTCACACAGGGAAGCTTTCTTCTTATCACTAAAAGCAACACTAATCGAGTCACCGATTGAAGAGTACAGCTTACCAGTATCCACCTCTGTGAAAGCCTTGCTTTTCCAGTTGTAAATATAAAGGGAGACATGCCTCATATCGTACCGGTCATTGTAAGCTTCTATAAGTATCTGATCTGTTCCAACAATACCATGAAACTCAACCCACTGTTGTTTATCCCATAGAAAAGGTAACTTAAGAGTCTCTTCGCTCCAGTTTGTTGTATTACTACGTGTAACCTTTTTGTCATCAAGTATCCATATTTTTGCAATATTACCATGTGGTAATATGTGCGATAGAGCAACACAATCATTCACTTCCAACAACTGAGTTACAGGCTTGAAATCTTTACAAAACTGATCAGTGATGAATTTTGGGACATCAATTGTTTTAAACTTCTCACTTCCAACATCAAATGCCACTATGACTACTTTACGTTCACTCTTGTCACGACTATAAAAGAGATCATAAGTGATCCAGTATATAGAACCATTCGCATATACAGATGTTTCTTCGAGATCCAGTATATGCTGTGGGACGACCTCATCAATAAGTCTCCATGTATTAGTGCCTACTGTCATCACTTGAGTAGCCACGTAGCCAGACTCGCCGAATTTATCATTCCACATGCAAATCACTTTATGTTCCTTAGTGCAAGGATCAAATCCAAATTGATAGGTTGGAAGATAGTCACCGTTGAAAAAAATTGTTTTATGGTCTATTGGAGATGTCATTTTAATCCATGGTGACAATTCTTGGGTGCCGAGATTGTACATACAAACGCCTGTTTCTACCCAAACAGACGTGAAACAGATCAATCCGTTTATAGGTTTCAGAATTCCGTCATAATTTAACGAAACTGTCTTCCCAACATTGTGAATAATTGGCGTTGCTCGTGTAGTTATTCTACCTGTCTCTGACAAATCAGCTATCAACAGTTCCGCCTTGTGCGGCTTATTGTGGACGTAAGTTGCTCCTGCAGGAAAGCTACCGTAAGTTGACCTTGGGATGGCTAAAGTGAAACAAGGGCGTAATTTTGATCTTGTAAGGTGTAAATCAATGAAGTATGGGTCATCTTTGATTAATGACAACCAACGTCTACATACGCTCTTGAATCGTATGAGTGTTTTTACAGGGAGTCTGATTAGTATATCAACAACTATCTCATCTGGAAGGATTATTGAAATATCACCGCCTTTATTTTTCATTAACACCATCGACATCATCTTCTCTGTTCCTATTGATTTCATTCCTCGTTGGTGTCTAAGGAAAGAGCCCTTTATATATAGAGAAGTATCCTAGACTTGCTTTCTTTCCTAATCGAGTATGAGGTTTTAAAACTCCTTTTTTTACGATTGATTTTGATTTTTGTTAAATGGAGAGCAAAAATAGATTCGTGGAGAGCGAAAACCGTAGTTGACTCACTAAATATACGGATTCCTATATTGAGTTTTGTCTCCGACAAGTTTACCCTTCAGGCCTTCAAACGCTCAAACAATCAAACCCAACTTAACTCAAAAATGAAGTTCCCAACCACACCGCTTCTTTCTTCTTCTATACAGTGGATATCTATGTTTAAATTTAACCATAAGCGAAATACATGTATGTACTGATTATTGGAACCAACATCCAATTAGTGGTTCACGTTCCAATAAGCTTTGACGAATTTAACGTATTTCATCAGTGAGTTGAAAACAAACATCCAAATCCAGTTATGTAGTGATCACTGATCGATGGTGGACGCCAATAAGATGGAAATATCTGCAACCAATTACTAGTAAGAATGGTGTGGTGATTCTTGAACTATGAACTCGTTTTAATTTCTTCGAAACCCTAGCAGCAGAGTGTCCATGCCAAACCGAAATCCCCTTGAAAAAAAACGATCCAAAGCCAGGACTTGAACATGTGACCTAAAGAGTTGTAAAAGCTCCAGTGTGGGATTTGAACATCTAGCCTCAAGTGGGTTAGGCTAGGATGCACAACGGTCGGTCCGGTTTGGTAAAACCGCTGACCGAACTTATATATTAGCTATTCCTAAATTTGAAATCGTCACCTGGACCGTAGGTGATATCAGTTCGGATCCAAACTGATCCGTGCCGGAACGGTCGGTTCCGGTTTTTTAGCCGGTTTTTTTCTTACATTAATACAGAGAACAAAAAAAATCAATATTGGTCCTCAATATATCTCAATCTCATAAATTCAATTACACCATCTCAATTTCATAAACGGAAAATGGGTCATTTGTCCAAAAAAAAATTAAAACATGGTTCAAATGGACGAGTAAAAATTATTATGGGTGAAATGGACAAAAAAAAATAGCAAGGATGAAACTAGATTCATCCTGGCTTAAAATTAAAAAATAGTGAGGATGAAACCGGATGCATCCGATGCAAATTAAAAATAAAAAAAGAATTTGAAAATGGGTAGGATTAAACAAGTTACATCATAATATTTTTTGTCCATTTAAACACTATTAAAATCTAAATGTCTTTTTCACCCAGGAATTATTGATTTTGGTCTTTTTAACCAATGTTGTGTTTCATAAATTCAAAGAAACCCAATATAGAGATTCGAATCAAAAAATAAATAAACCAAATATTCTTAAAAATCCTAAAGTTCTAATAATTTTTTTTCCTTTCACCTTCGATCAATTAATCCTGTAATTTAATTTAAAAAAAAAACAAAGAAAAAAAGATAATGGCAAATACACTTTTGTTCAATACACGCTCGTTCAAACCATGCTAAATTCACTAAATTTGAATTTATTGACAATTCTCGGGTGCTGAGATTGTATATACAAACGCCAAAAAGTTGTACGTCTATTTGTGTAACAGATCAATCCATTCACGGGTTTCAGAATTCCGTCATATTTTAATGAAACCGACTTCCTCATTGTCAACAATTCGTGTTGCTCCTGCAGCTATTTTTCCAGTCTCTGACAAATCAGCTATCAATATATCCGCCTTGTGCGGGACAAGGTAACCTGGATGACCGTAGCAGCCGTTCCTTGGGATTGATAAAATGAAAGATGGACGTAACTTTGATCGAGTAAGGTGTAAATCAATGAAGTATGAATCATCTTTGATTAAAGATAACCAACCCTTTACATACGCACTGGAATCGCATGAGTGTTTTCACTGGAAGTCTGCTTAAGATTTCACAAATTATCTCACTTTGCAGGAATATTGAAATATCGCCGCTTCTACTTTTCTGTTTCGTTATCTTCTTACTTATCTTCTTCTTCTTACTTGCCATCTTCAATGCCATCGACATCATCTTCTCTCTTCCTAATGATTTCATCCTTGTTGGTGTCAACCAAAGAGCACTACAAAATAAAAAGTCCTGACTTGGTTTTATCACCTCCTTTTACGGAAACCTTAGGGATACTTAAAACCCTCAGCAGCAGCTACCAAGGTCCTTTTAAAACTTTGTTAATATTTTTTTTTTTTTTTGGGTAGTCGTTTTTTTTTAAGATAACAAACTCTAGGTGGGACTCGAACTTCTGACCTCTAGAGTCTGAGAAAAAAAAGTTGGAGAGGTTTTCGGTACTGTGTCCGCCCATGCCATTTAAGTTCTTAGTTACATACATAACCGCTTGCGGTCA
>JAJJWW010014282.1:0-36707 GCA_023531295.1 Papaver armeniacum
CATATGCTACGACCGATATAAACCCTGTATAAATAAACATATTATGCGAGTTATAATAAGGAAATGGAAAGAACATTCTTTATGCAATAGGTTTAATGTGCTTGATTATTATTAATAATAAAGATTAACTTAACGAATTATAATTTGATAAACCATAAAATTCCAAATTATTCTGCTAGCATAAATTGTTTATTCATTTGTAGTAGTCTTCGAAATTGTGATCACAAATGCGGTTTCTAATGTGCTTGTTTAATTAGAGTATCGGTATGCATATTTTAATGGAAATCGATGTAGGTGAATGTTAAAGACAGTTTGCAAAGCTCAAGAAGGTAAAGCTTAATGTTAAAGAAGAAATTAGTAGGACTGATCATATACTTCAAAGTAATGCTTATTTTTTGGATCCTAATTTTTCTAGTGTCAACTTGACTTTTTCGAAATGATTAATCGAGACGAGTATATAACTCTCCTTCATTAAATTTTTGATCAAGATCAGTAAGTCACATTCTCGAGTATCTCGACTCATACTTATCATGAAGACAGACTCATATGGTTGCTTGAGAGGAATGTAAATTTTCTCGGCCCAAGTTTTGTTACAAGAAAATGTTTGAAAAAGACACAAACTGATTTTGTAGGTCCAAGAATGCGTAAGATATTCTCTACACTATGGAGATTGCCAACTCTTCCAAGAATAAGACAGATTCTCACGGAAATGTATCTACGAACTTCTACCAACTAGAGATGTTGTCATTCCGGTCATCTTAGGCTTGGTGGATTCTATACTTTTGTGATCTCTGATCGAGACTTCAGCTCATATTATCATGAATTGTCACCCGTATAGAGGGGTTTGGTTTACCACACTTGGATGGAATTCAAACAATTCAACTAATACGGAAGACTGGGTATGCGGTTGGTTTGAAAGTTTCTTTAGTAAACAAATTACAGAATTTGAAGTTGTGAATAGGAGTATTGTTGCATTGTGTAGCTGGACTGAGAGATGTGACAAAGTCTTCTAGAATAACAATTCTTCACCAGAGAAAAATTCAGAAGATGTAATCTCTTGATTGAGGAGCATAAAACAAAGAAATCCCCCATTCCTAATAGGGTTGTGTTAGAGCATTGCTCGGTCAAACTCGCATGCGTTTCTATCTCAAGCATGTTTGTCAATGTTAGTGATCAAAACTATAAGTCTTGATATCTAGCATATTTGTAAATATCTCGGACTAGGACATAGATAGTGTAGTTGAGCTTAAATCTCTCGACGTTCATCTCCTGAAGACGAAGAACTACTAAGGGAGCTTGTGGAACTTCGTCGACAAACGTTATGCGGAGACTTGAAATTATCTATCACTTGGAAAGTCTATTTCTACTATATCCTATATTGAGACATAAATCGTGTTACGATATAGTTTTCTCTATACACATTTGAGATTTCGAGCTGAGTATATCTCGCTTACATATTTCTCGAAATATATGTTGGTAAGCTTTCGTTTGGACCAAGTTCATCTTATATCATGAGAAAATTACCGAGTAACATCTTACATGTTTTGTGTGATACAATCATTTGGTGTAAGAATTGGAAGGTTTCAATAATAATTATTTCAATATCTTTTTTTGATGCTAATAGTGTGTGAAAACATCTATTGACATTATAGAAGAATGTTTGAATGATTGAAATAAATAGTTGATGATGTAACCATCTTTGGATATAAGCATATACAATGTGTTCGCACATTAGTGTATAAGTCCATAAACCGGAAGCCAAGAGTATGCATATGTGTGTATACAGAATTGGTGAAGGTGACAGGTTAAGTATGCGTACATACGCATACTGGAGGAAATTTTTGAACCGAAAATTTCTGCAGAGTCTGGAAACTTTACAAACTCAAAACCGGTTGCTTAATTACGCATACCCATATATACGTATACTTAAGATGGTTACTTTTTCAAATCGGTCAAGTCCATGAGCTTAAACATTTAAATCATAAGGAATGCAATCTTTGCAAAACATGGCTATAATGTTCATGATTGATTCAAGTGAATCAAACCGTTTTGATTTCAATTGTGTTTTCTAAAAAATTGAACAACTCTTTAACTAGTTTCATTTGAGTCATTTGAACTTGTTATGGTTAAGATGAATAAGGTTGATATGAGAGTAATCATATGGCTAACCTCGGTTAACTATTTGTGAACCAACATGGTGTAGACGTTTACGGCTACATAAACCTAAATGAGGGTACATTTCATTTGTGTGTAACAATCTAAGTTCTATCTAACGGTTGAAAGATATTATCTTGGTTGAATCAGGTTTTTCATCTAACGGTGAATATTGAATGCTTTGTTACCAAGGTAACTTGGATTGCAAACTCTAATTTGAAAACTATATAAAGGAGAAATCTAGCAACTGGGAAACATAATCCCCACACCTCCTGTGTGTTACTAGTCGCATAACTAGAGTCCATTCCGATTTAACCTTAGGTTTCTTCTCGAGACCCCGTGAGGTTAACGACTTGAAGACTTCATTGGGATTGTGAAGCGGACCAACTATTATCTTTGTAGTTGCGTGATCCGATCTTGCTATTTCTATCGTGTTGATTTCAATTGAAATAATTGGCTCGAGATTTTATATCTCCGATAGGTAAAAGATAGAAAAGTAATCACAACAAACTTCGTCTCATCGTTTGTGATTCCACAATAACTTGTTTCGCTAGTCGATTAATTTTACTGTAAGGTGATTGATAATACTAGGTTGTTCTTCGGGAATATAAGTATGGTTTATCAATTGGTTCCCCGTTCACCTTGATTTATCAAAAGACTAACAAAAACTCTTTGGTATTTCTGTGGGAGACAAATTTATTCAATCCTATAGACTTTTCTGTGTGAGACAGATTTGTCTATCAACTCTTAGTTCGTAGCAACTCTTAGTTCGTAGCAACTTTGGTTCGTAGAAACTCTTAGTTGTGGGTGAGATCATCTAAGGGAATCAAGTGCGTAGTATCCTGCTGGGATCAGAGACGTAAGGATCACAACTGTACCTTGAATCAGTGTGATATTGATTAGGGTTCAACTACGGTCCATCAAGTTAATTGGTAGTAAGCTAGTGTCCGTAGCGGCTTAATACAAAGTGTGGTTTTTAACTGGACTAGGTCTCGGGGTTTTTCGCATTTGCGGTTTCCTCGTTAACGAAATTCGTGTCCGTGTTATTTCTTTTCCGCATTATATTTTGTTATATAATTGAAATGTCACAGGTTGTGCATTTAGATCAATCAATTAGAATATCCAACCTTTGGTTGTTGATTTACATTGATTGACACTTGAACATTGGTCTTGATTGCCATTCAAGTAACTCCTCTTATATTCAATCAGGCTCGTAGATTTCTATTTGTTGATTGCGGATTAAATTAAGAGTTAGAGATATTAAACTTTTTTGATATATTTTAATCTAGATTGAGTCTGACCGTCTAGTTGATTCTCTAGAAAATGTATTGGAGTACGTCCTCTCAGATTGCCAAACGAATTATTGGGTGTGGTTGTTAGACCCCCGCATTTTCAGGTTCTTAAAGTGAATTTTAAAAAGCACTCACCGGCTTCACCCCATATAGATAATCTTACTATTAACTGTGATGGATCTTATTATGATAATTCTGGTGGCATTGGTCTTATTACTTGAAATTTTTGGTGCACAAACATGCAACAAGGTGATCTACCCGAGGGATGTAAGAAGTGGGAACAAGCCGATGTATGGGACCATGAGAGGCTGTTAACTAGGCTAAAGAGCTGAATGTAGAGAGCTTAAAGTTTGATCTTGATTTTAAAGTTGTGGTAGATGCCGTTCTCAAGGAAGATTACTTCATAGATTTGATATTACGAAATTTTATTAAGGATATTAAGTTGTATTTCAAAAACTATACCTCTCTGCAATGTCTCTATGTCTCAAAAGAGGCTAATAAGGTGGATGAGTCTGTCTAAGTTAGCTAGAGCAGACAAACATGATTACATTTGGTCCACTTCTGGCCCTAGTGATATATCTTCACAACTAAAGGAGGATATAAGTCATGTTTCTAGTTGATTTTGATTTAATAATAAAATCTTTCTTGCTTCAAAAAAATAAAAAATAACCGTATCATAGTGCACATGTTGTGCATTCGGTGGTCGTGGATCGAGGAAGTGGTTGGTGCGCCGGAGACGGACCATTAAGATTTTCCGCCATCTGAAAGTTTCAAATTTCAATTTTTCTCTCCAAAGTTAGATTGAATTTGTTTCTCAAAGTCAGATTTAGACCTCAAAATTCCTGTAAGATGAGCAAATAATTTGGAAAAAAAAATGAAATCAAATTGTGATCATGATGTTTTTTTGATTGATTACTCAAAATTTGAATAAAAAAAAAAGATAAATAACAAGATGGTTGTTTTGTTATAACTAATATAAGATTTGTCTATTTTGGAAATCTCACAAGGAGGATTTATTAAAAGGAAAACAAAAAAAGAGGGGACGTAAAGTCTAGATCGACCTCCAAAGAAATTAAAAGCATCGCCTAAAACGATAAGTAGAGCTTGCGAAAAATAAAAACATGCAAGTGATAAGTAAAACTATAGAATCCCTTTATATAAGACATGAAAGTGGAAAATAACTTTCGTCTATAAGGATTCTCATTTTCTTGTTCTAAAACTTCTTTGGAACCGTGGATTAAAAAAGATTCCAACTGAAACTGTGCACTTATGTCGTGAATGAATTGAATTCATTATTGAATCAATTTTATCAGGGAAAAATTCGATTGTTTAATGAAATATCATAAAATTTATTAGCTTAAGTTCTTTGATGTTTAATGTTTTTAATTTTAGTTATTATATACCGAGAAATTATGATGTATATATTTAAATGTAAGAAAAATCATTAATAAAGTTTATTAGCTTGCTATAAAGTTGTTGTGCAAGTTCAAATAGATTTGTTTGCTTCACAAATCTTGGTGAAAAATTTACATGACTATTGAAAATGACCGCATCCATTGCAGAATGAACAAGTAGATTCAAAACCTATAGGATTCGTACGAATATCAATTTTATATTTACAAGTATTACATATTCTCCTCGTCTATCACCTTGTTTCCGGTTATCTGTTATCAGGTTAAAAAAACAAAGGTGAATCCAAAATTGAGAAATCTGTAAGATTCGACTATTCCCTTTTAACAGGTTTCAATTCATCCAAGATATTGATAATTTCTCTAACCAAATATTTATTATATTCCACTTTTTTTTTCTAACATTGCTTGAAGCACCGATTCCCTTTCCAATGCATCATGTAAATGCATATTAGAGGTTTTTAAACCCCAATGAAGATTATCAATCATTTTTATCATCCTACATTTCTGATAACAAAGAGTATCAAGTTCTTGTACAAAGCTTGACATAGACTCATTAAACAAGGTATCTTAGTATCCTTATTGAAACAATTTCTTCGCTTGTATTGTTCAAGATCTCCTACATATACCGGTTGTTAAGTCGTCTCATATGAAACCTTCTCTAATACCAATTGAAAGAAGAGAATTCCAAATCCAATTTAAATATTGACGAATTAGATGTATGATCCGAACTAGATCATCAAATATGATATTAAAAAATTAAAACAATCCAAAAACAATTAAAACAATTAAGGAAAAAAAATATTCAAAAGGAAAAAAACTACTTTCATTACCAAAACAAGTTGTTGATGGCGAACAAAACTCACATCAATTTGTGTAAATTGGAAATTGGCCAACAACCTTTACAACCAATGATGATGTGCTCTTCACCCACTTTGTCTCTAGGTCAAAATTGCCATCATTAATTCCCACTCATTAGATTTAAAACCCACTTTATAAAGTCCATCAAAATTTAGATGTTCATTGATCATCCATCTCTTATTTTCTTTGACTAAAATACATAAAAAAAAAAGAAAGGAAAAAAAAAACAAATCTTTTTCATCATCTTTTTTGGATTAGATCAATCGAACCCCTTTAATCAATTAATGTCCAATCAAGGTGTTGTTTATTCTTTTTTTTTTTATCAATATAAATGTTCAAATTTTTCATCAATAAAGGAAAACCCTCTCATCAATTTTTTCACAATTTTTGTCTTCTTAGGAAGACAGATACATAGATGTGCTTGGGATGGAAAGAATTATGAATCTTTTCTTTGTGATCTATATTTTATAAAGTTAACGACGACTGCAATATATTTTAATTAAGTTTTTAACATATGAGATAAGTTTTTTTAAGTAAGTTAGTAGTTGAGGTGCGTTTTACAAGAATAGGTTTTGTTAATGTTTGTTGATTCAAGAAAACTAGAAGGAAATTTTTGTATTTGTGTTGTTATGGGGAAGATAATGGTGGCTCAAATAAATTTGAGTGTAATGATTACATGATCTTCATGTTTTCACTGAACAACTTGTTATTGAGGTGAAGGTCTAACAATATCAAGTGAAGATGCATGTTCGCTAAATTAGTTAGTTGTGAATTGTGGAAAAGATTCTTACATGCTCGTAATCTTTCATGGTTGGCAAGGCTCCGCGCACGCCTTCAAATCTCATCTCTCCTCCTGCTCCCGACCGTACGAACCGATTCGGTTGTTCTAAGTGGAACAAAGAATGTATAATCATCTGTAAGAAGACAAGAAAAAAGAATCAACTCGAGGTTTGCAACTTCAATTAAGAAATCCAAAAGGTAACTGATTCAACCCTTTAGAATGTTAAGTTGCTAGTGTTTAAATTTCATCTCCTTAAGTGTTTGAAACTAATGCACGTAGTATTATGATATTTAACAACACGTATAATAACAACACATATAGGATAAACAGTTCATATGCTACGACTGATATAAACACCATAAGAAATAATTTATATTATACTAATTTAGAAGAAGGAAATAAAAAGACCATTCTTATCTGTAATAAGTTTAATGAGCTGAATCATTACAGATCCGACATAACTTAAACGAATTATAATATGATAAACCTTTAAATGCCAACAATTATTACTACTATAAATTGTTTATTCTGTTGTAGTAGTCTTCTGAAGTTGTGATAACAAATGCAATTTATAATGTGCTTGTTTAATTGGAGTATCTGCTATGCATATTTCAAGGGAATGTACTACTGCAAGTGAATGTTGGAAAATTCTTTTTCAATTTCTTTGCATTGATTGTGGTTGTACTTTAACGATTCCAACACAGGGATGATGTTTGTTGCGCACAAATTATTTCATTATTTCCCACATAAATGTATGCAAATTTGTAAGATCATTTTCTTCTTGTTGACAAAAAAATATTATTAACCATATTGAATAGAATTAAGAGATACAATTAGATTACTACAAGAAGAAGAGATAAAAAAATGATCAATGAAACCCAATTAATTGAGACAAGGTGCGTTTGAGAATAAGAATTTTCTTATATAGAAAAAAAATCTGGATCTTTTGAAAGAATATATGTTGGGATCCGACGGTGGAAAAGAAGGAACCGATAAAAATAATGGATAGTCACGATCAGGTGTAAGTGGGGTGCAACAAAAAAATGGTCAAGCAAAGATTAATACTGATATAAAAAATTAATTTCCATCAGTTTTGTGAGTTTCCGTATTGACTAAAAAATACAGAAATACAGTATTCCCTTTTAACAAGTTTCAATTCATCCAAGATATTTATAATTTCTCCGACCAAATACTTATTATGTTCCACTTGTTTTTTAACGTCGCTTGAAGCAGCAGTCCCTTTCCGTTGCATCATGTAAATGAATATCCGCGGTGTTAAACCACAATGAAGATTATCAATCCTTTTTTATCATCCTACATTTCTGATTATAAAGAATATCAAATTATTATGCATAACTTCACAGGGATTTATTAAACAAGGTATTTTCGATTCCTAGATTGAAAGAATATCTTCACTCATATTGTTCATGATTTCCATACCGGTTGTTAAGGCGTCTCGTATGAAACCTACTCTAGTACTACTTGAAAAGACGAAAATACCAAGTACACCAAAAATCTTTTAAACCCAATGGCGTTCCAGCTTATGAGTAAGAATAATGCTTTAACACTTAAATAATTTTAATGCGGTAATAGTATAAACACACAAGCAAAATAGTTTTGTTAACGAGAAAACTGCAAGGAGGAAAAACCTTGGGACCTAGTTAAGTTTTGAATACTCTCAGAATTAAGCCGCTATACAACTTGACTACCGCAATTTCGTACAATTGAGACCAAGTAAACAATGTTACTCAGTTCGTTCAGCGCCCTTGTGCCTCCAACCAATATGGAAACCTATTTCCCATCAGGCATCCCCTATTTTTATAATAAGAAACAAGTGTGTTCCCCTCTATGCCAAGGGTTTTCACCTCATTTCAACAAAGCAATTACCCTGTAGTGGTTGACTTTCACCACAATGTGGCCCAAGCCAAGCTAAAACCACAACCATAGTGCTTGGCCTTACCCAAAACAAGTTATTGATGGTGAACCAAACTCACATCAACTTGTGTTACCAAAATTGAAAGCAGTCAACAACCTTTACAACTAATATCCATGGTTAGGTGTTATCCACCCACTTTATCTCCAAACCAAAATTCCCATTACTCATTCCCACCCATTAGATGTATAACCCACTTTATAAATCCCATCAAAACTTAGATGTTCAATGATCATCCATCCCCTCTTTTTTCTCTCTCTCTAAAACAGGCCTAAAAAGAAAAAAATGAAGAAAAAGCAATCTTTTTCATCATCTTCTTTGGATTTGATCGATCAGATCTCTTTGATCGATTGATATCCAATCAAGGGGTTGTTAGATTTTCTTCTGTGATTCTGTAGGGATTAATTTAAAGAAATTTGGTTTATTAAATGTGATATGGAGATGGATAATATTGAATGTGTATCTTCATCAGATGGAGGTGGAGGGATGGAAGAAGAAGATATAAGAACTCATCATAATCAATTTTCATCATCAAAAGGGTTAAATAATAATGGGGTTTCTCCTGCTGCTACAAGTGTTCATGAATTGCTTGAATGTCCTGTTTGTACTAATTCTATGTATCCACCTATTCATCAGGTATGTTTTTTTAAGGGTTTCACTTTTGATTTTGATTTTGATTTTATTTTTTGAAGTTGATGATTGAGATTGAATTGTGTTTTGGGGTTGGATCAAGTTTGGAATTTGTTGTGTTTAGGGTTGAATTTAGGGGAAAATGTTTGTGGGTTTTCAAGGATGTTTTTGATTTAGTGTAGTTTTAGATGAGAGAACACAATTTGAATTGAACAATAGGGTTAGCGAGGAATGAGATGCCGTGGAGACCGAAAATTGAACACTCTCAAACATTGAACACTTGGTCTAATGAAACATTTAGCCATAGTAATGTAGGTTGTTCACATTTTGGATGGTATTGAGATTCCGTGTTTAACCGATGGAAAGTGTTCTATAATTTGGCATGAAGAAATGGTTGGTTCTTTGTTATTGTGTTGCTAATCGTTCCAAGGGTGCTCCACCATTGGTGTACGACTTGATGTTATGGAGCAAGTTGATAGTGCAATGTCTGTTAAAATGTTTCTGAGAGCCGAAAACAGAATAGTTAGCTTTGACTTTAAAAAAGCAGTTTTTGCGTAGCAAGTCATGAAGAGAGCATGGATACGTTCTGCTAGAAGTTTAGGAATATTTAGTTCTTCTATTTGAATAGGGTAAGATGGGATGGGACGGGACAGGAACCCACGTGGTGTGATTTTATTGAGTGTTGGGATCATAGATTTTATTTTGTCACTTCACATTGCGTGTTCTTATTACAATGATAAGTAATTGGGCATTCCCATGTTCTGAGGTGTTTGAAGTGAGTTACCTGAGTAGAAAGTAAGAATGAAATAAAAAAGGTCTGAAAGTCACCAGTCTTTTTCATTTACATTTTTAATTGAAAGCTGGTGACATTTTGAACTTAGAATTGTGGTTAGATTTTCTTATCTTTTTGAACTATGTCTCGGTCTATTGAACCCCACGTTTTCCCTTCATAATCGGAAATATAGGACGTTTACCTGTTCTGTTCAGTAATTTGAGGAAGCAAAAAACAAAAAAGTGTGTTTCGTTTCTAAAGAATAAGGGCATTTTGGCAGTGCCACAATGGGAAATCTGTTGTATAAGATGGGACGGGACAGGACTAGAATCCGAATGGTGTGATTTTCTTAAATATTGGGATCACAGATGTTGAATAAGATGGGACAGGACTAGAATCTGAATGATGTTATTTTTTTAAATGTTAGGCTTTTATCGTCTTTTTATTACATTGAACATTTAAAAGTACTGTAATAAGTAATATGGCATGCCCTTGTTCCGAGGTGTTGGAAGTGAGTTATCTAAGTAGCAATTGAGAAAACGGGGAGAGGTTGAAAATCGCTAGCCTTTTCCCTTTACATTTGAGTATTGTATTTCTGTAATTGAAAGAAGGTGAGGCTTTGAACTTAGAATTGTGTCTGTTAGATTGTTTTTTTAATCTTTTGAACTATGTTAATCCATATTCTATTATTAGAAGTTGCAAATTATGCATGTTTACCTTGTTCGGCGCAGTAATTTGAGGAAACAAAAAACAAAAAAGTGTGTTTTGGTTCTTTCTAACGAATACAAGCATTTTTGCAGTGCCACAATGGGCACACACTGTGCTCGACTTGTAAAACAAGGGTACACAACCGGTGTCCCACCTGTAGACAGGAGCTTGGAGATATCAGGTGTTTAGCATTGGAGAAAGTAGCTGAATCCCTTGAGCTTCCTTGCAAGTATGGCTCCCTGGGATGTCCAGAGATTTTTCCGTATTACAGTAAGCTCAAGCATGAGGCTCTGTGTAACTTCAGACCATATAACTGTCCTTACGCTGGATCAGAGTGTGCTGTTGTTGGTGATATTCCGTTTCTGGTCACCCATCTCCGAGATGATCATAAAGTAGACATGCACACTGGATGTACATTCAACCATAGATATGTGAAGTCTAATCCCCGTGAAGTTGAAAATGCTACCTGGATGTTGACTGTAAGTGTGATTTTTCAGTATCTCCTGTCTTTGTTCTTGCCTTGCAATATACAGTATGAAGAATCCTTGAAAAATAAACTCTGATAAGCCATTCATACTACAAGAATCTTTAATAAACCATGCTTCATGCCGTCATGTATGAATTCAGACCAACAAAAGTGGTTTAAAGAAGATATTTTTCTTATTACTACCAATTGTCGATTAGTCACTGTATACATCATCAGTAAATGTTCAAACTTTTAAAGAAGAAACCATCCGCTCCCTCTTACTTGCTTGCCCTTTTTCTTTTTTTGTTTTTAACTTCAGGTCTTCAACTGTTTCGGGCAGTACTTCTGCCTGCACTTTGAAGCGTTTCAACTCGGAATGGCCCCTGTTTACATGGCATTCCTTCGCTTCATGGGAGACGAAAACGACGCTAGGAACTACAGCTACAGTCTGGAAGTCGGAGCAAACGGAAGGAAACTCATTTGGGAAGGTACACCACGGAGCATACGGGATAGTCACAGGAAAGTCAGAGACAGCCACGACGGACTCATAATCCAGCGAAACATGGCACTATTTTTCTCCGGCGGGGACAGGAAGGAGCTCAAGCTTAGGGTGACAGGGAGGATATGGAAAGAACAACAAAACCAAGAAGCTGGCGTGTGCATACCAAACCTTTGTAGTTGATAGGAAAATGTATGATTGCTTCTTGTTTATGTTGTTTCGATCAGTTGATGATTTTTCTTCTTTCTTTTTCCGTTTCTCTCGACTCGCTTTAGACTGTTTGCTGCATGTGTGAAAACAAGTTTGCTGATAAAAATGTAATCTAATGGCAATGAGATAGAAATCTTTGGAGGATTCATTCAACTATAAATATTTACTTACCTATATTATTAATAATTTTCTTACATTTTTTTTTCTTTTCTTCCGACTCATCTGATTCATTGCTGTTTTTCTGGTGAGTCATCTGACTAGTCTGATTCTGATTCATCCTAACCCAGATCCAAATAAAAATAACCAAACCAATTCTAGTTTTCTGAAAAGAGGAGGAAAAAGAAGCAGCGGCAGAAGAAAGAGAGATGGCGGTTTCAAGGCTTCCGGTAGAGATTCAGGTAGATATCTTTCTCAGGTTACCTCCATCTTAGCTTGTATGTGTGTATGTAAGGTCTTGCGTAAACTACTTCGTAGCCATAACTTCACTAAGACTCACCTTGATCATGGTATCCGTAACCCTAAACTCATGCTCAAAACTTATTATACCCTAAGGCCTATTCCTATGCACATGTCAAAAAAATGGTGTTTGGCATACCGGGTGGCATGGAAAACCATATGTGCCACTATGGGAAAACCACTGGAGCGATCAATTTCTAGCGAGCGATATTAACTTCGAAATTGACTCCATCGGCGACGTTATAATCAATATCGCCACCGTTCGAGTTTCGACGCCTATAAATACCGCACCTATCTTCTCAAGTCTTCTCAATTCTTCTTCTCAAAACCACCGATTTTCTTAAACTGTTTCTAAACTTAAACGATTATCTTTTGATTTTCTTAAACAAATATGAGAGAAGAAAAAGAAACATAAAGCGAAAGGATGTACTAGTACCCAAAAATGAGTAAGTTTTGTTGTGGATACAAATTATGAGTTTAATAATGTTAGACAAGTAATGGTGAAGGTGTTTTCTCTAATCACCTTTCGATCATGAGGAGCGATCTAACTCGATAAATCTAAGAGGTGGATGGTGATTTACGTATGCACTATTTTTAATTACTTCCCACCGTTGTTCAAGAGAGAGTTAGAATGTATCCTTGGAGACATCTATATCAAATACAACCTAGAAACCACATGACTCAAGGTGTTCAAGTTATATTAGATGGTGGAAGACTACAAACACGTTCTTTTTCAAGGACTTTGAATGCGATAAGTTAGTCTTTTCTAGTAATTTAATTTTTAGATTATGTGTTTTGTTTCATAAAAATCAACAAATTCTAATTATGAATAATGATTGTTAATAGGAGTTACACCGATAGATTTGTACATGTTAACTGGAATACCATGTCCGGAAACTTACTTCCATTTAATAAACTAAATTGGTTATCAGAAGATAGATGGAAACAAAGACTTCCTTTATACTCAATTGAATTAGGAGGAAATCATACACATAGACAAATAAAAGCGCATGGGTTGAAGGTGTCTTGGGTTGAAAAGTTTTTTCCAGCGTTATGGTATGAAAATGAATGAAAACACAGGCAATTTGGTAATGAATATTTGATCCCGACCATTATGAGGAGTTAGAACGTCTGTTTGTATTGTGGACACTAGGCCAATGTCTGTTTCCAAATGCTAGCTCAGTAGTGTTAATTGGGTTTCTCGAAGCATTAAAAGATTTAGATCAAGCACTAACATATGATTTGGGGTCTGCGATTTTATCAGAGATTTACATGGCCCTCGGTGATAACTTTTACGTGTGGTAAAGATAGTTTTAATGCTTTTGGGAGTTCTGAGGTAAGAACCAATATTTTTTCACATTATGTATTTATTTGTCATTTTCATATGGAAAACTTATTAACCTTTGAATGTTATTATTTTGATGATTGGTGGTATACATATTTCCGTGTTTGGAACCTTGTCTTAAGAATCATACCAATGTATTTTCGATCATACGGAAGTATGATTCCGAGAATTGGGAAGGCAGACAGATTGAAGATGGTCAACATCTTCGATATTGTTCATAAGATTCAGCAGTTGAGTAGAACAAGCCATAACCTTGTCTCTCAGCCATATGAAGCACTACCTGAGATCCAAGAAGAACTAGGTCAGACAATGGTACAATTAAGCCTTACAAGGATGGTGTTATACAACCCTATTTATGAGAAGGGTGTTTTGTATTATGGTGAAAGACATCTTCTTATGTTGCAAGGAATATCAGTGATAGCTGTCAACCCTTATCCCAGTTCAGATGTTTCAACATGACGATTACTTCAAATTGATAAGGGAAGGTCATCATTGGCAAGAATCGATGAATTGATTCAGAGCCGATGGGCGAAATGAGTACCTATCTTGGTATAACACTATTTCCAAGCCAAATATTCTTTGTGCAACCGCAAAGTTTGGGTCGGATGGATTTCCCAACTTTAGGTAGGTTGCCACTTGACAATGAATTTCTTCCTTCCCAACCTCTACGAGAGACAGGCGACGCATTTGCATATCCTTCTCAAAGTTCATCGTCAAACATTCCACCATTTTCTTGGGAAGTAAAGACTATATCCATCACATCCGGAGAGATTGTTACTTATCCAATTGTTTCTAGTGCACCTACTCGGACTTATCCATACTTCGGGGTCAATGCTACGAGAGTTGCAAAGATCGAGACCCGGTTGAACGATTTTGAGGCTCTATTTCGTGGATTTCAGAATATGCACTTGGAAGAGATGCAAAAATTGAGGGAAAGCATGATATTTGAGATGAGTCAAGGACTTGAGGGTAATGATGGTTCGGGTAGTAGTAGGGGAATGAGTCTCGGTGTTATAGGAGCTGGTAGAGGAATGACTCATTTGAGTCCCAATGTTACAGGAGCTGGTAGAGGAATGAGTCCAGGTGGAAGTTAGCAAAGTCGTGGAAGTCAGGAAAGTCTTGAAAGAAGTGAAAGAAGATTGAGACGTCGTCCTATGGAGGAGGTACCAGAAAGTTCAACCCCAAACATGGTGTTAGATAGTCAAGGAGTATGTGGTGGTGAAGAAAACATTGGCTTGGATACAACTCCTACACGTATATTTAGTCATTTGCAAACCATGAGAATGACTCAGGTGGTGGTGTGAACATGGAAGTAGTTAGGCAAACGAATATCTATACCCCGATTGCCTTTACCTTATCGCATTTCAACCATCCCAGCAACAATATCAACCACATGTATTTCAATATTTGTATCGAGTTCCCATACACCCTCATCCCATTGCTTATCAAGTTAATGGTGATTCTGATGAGACTCAAGCACCAAGTGAGTCTCAAACCTGTTTATGCACCATAACTAATTCGTTGAACAACTCTATTGGTACGAGCTCTAATTTTTAGTTCTTCATTTGATAACCCAGGATTATCCCCTTTTATCAACCACATAATTTGCTGATACTTTCTAACATTGTCATTGATGAAACAATACGATTTTGAAGACACTCATTTGTTCTTGTTGGATTTACATGACTTAACGCCGTAAACCTTTTAAACATAATATCCCATAAGTTAAAACTCTAAAGTGAAATCTCTATCTCTTGCAACTAAAACCCAACATCGAATTAGAGAAACATCTTCCCCCGGAGTAAAATCCACTTCGGTTATGCGAGCACTAGGCATGGTGAAATGAATTTGAAGTTTGGTTGGAATTGGTAAAAAACAGGTATTTATGGGGGGGAATGGTAGCCGTTAGATGAAGATCTGATGAGCGATTATCATAGTAGCGAGCGACAGCTTGACTAACGCTGGCGATTTAAAGACCATCGAGCGATTTGTTGACAATCGAGCGACCGAGACTCTATCGCTCGCTGGAAACTCTGTCGTGTATGCCTATATGCCAGGAAAAACATATTGGCATATGAGTTTGGCAGTTTGGCATACCCATAATGGGTGCATATATTCCAAATATCATGTTTTGGCATGTGCTTAGGAATAGGCCTGTTGGTGCAAAATTAATCACCCCAACAATCTTCGAGATGTGAGAATGATGATCGAATCGCCGCCGTTGATTAGATTCTCTAAAGAATTGTTGATTGAAAATGATGGGGGTACCTGCAAAGACACTCCGATGCTAAAATCAACAAGAGTTCTATGCAAGTAGGTTGTTAAGAAAAGGAATAGAAATTGTGTACCTTTTGTCTTGAGATTTAGCCTCTATATATAAAGCGAAATAGATGTAGCTTTAGGGTTTTGATAGTTATCCTAATAACTTCCCTCATCTCGTATAAATCTCGAATAACATCCAGATTCATGATAAACCCTAATATTTACCATAATCCTCATTTATCTTAAATAATAATTATAAGTATTTAAGATAATTATCCTCTCTTATTTAGGATCCTGCATTTATCTTAAATAACATTATAAATAAATAATTATTCAAGATTCTTGGGCTTCAATAATAAGCCTACTGGGTTTCCATAATACACCCATTGGTTTCCCTAACAACCCAAATCCAGGCTTCCATAATAAGCCATGTGGGTTTCCACAATAAACCCACCGGTTTCCCTAACAAATCAGATTAGGCTTCCATAATAAGCCATGTGGGTTTCTACAATCAACCCACCGGTTTCCAATATAAGCCACATGGGTTTCCTTTACAAACCCATCGGTTTCCACAATAAACCGTATTAGGCTTCCATAATAAGCCATGTGGGTTTCTACAATAAACCCATCGGTTTCCACAATAAACCGGATTAGGCTTCCATAATAAGCCATGTGGGTTTTTACAATAAACCCACCGGTTTCCACAATAAACCCACCGGTTTCCACAATAAACCGTATTGGGCTTCCATAATAAGCCATGTGGGTTTCTACAATAAACCCACCGGTTTCCACCGGATTAGGCTTCCATAATAAGCCATGTGGGTTTCTACAATAAACCCACCGGTTTCCACAATAAACCGGATTTAGGCTTCCATAATAAGCCATGTGGGTTTCTACAATAAACCCACCGGTTTCTACAATAAACCCACCGGTTTCCACAATAAACCAGATTAGGCTTCCATAATAAGCCATGTGGGTTTCTACAATAAAGCCACCGGTTTCCACAATAAACCGGATTTATGCTTCCATAATAAGCCATATGGGTTTCTACAATAAACCCACCGGTTTCCACAATAAACCAATTGGGCTTCTTCAATAAGCCTTGTGGGTTTCCTCAATAAACCCACGGGTTACCGATATTAAATAGCTTGTGCGGAACGCACGTACACTATTTTAATAGGGTACAAACATCGCCCCCTCTTAATTCTCAACTTGTTGATGGATTAAGAAAATCAATAGAACTAACCTTCTCGGGTCGTTCAAATTCGCCATATGCTGCTTATCCGATAACCTTCCGTGGCCTTGGCCAGCTTGTTGTGTGGATTTGCCCCAAAGTCGGCTTAATAATTCAAAGCACCAAAAATGTACTTAATCATCTCATAAGCCATTGTTCTTTAATAACCAAACACGTTCAAAGTACCAATAATGTACTTAAAACTCCATATGATAATTACCCAAACACCAAACAGATCGGCATGTTATATCCTCTTGCTCTTCCATCAGCTAACAAATGACCTACGTGTTGGTCTTATAAATCTTCCAACATTTCTTTAGGATCTTGAATCCCACATTCAGACTTCCTAGCCGTTCCGGTCTTGCTCTGGCACATTTATTTCCATTTGCTCCATTGTTCTTTGTAAGATATTACTAGAACTATTTGACTTTGCATGACAATTCATTTCCTTGGTTTTCTCTTTGATAGAAAAATGCTCCAGTTTATCTCTTTCATAGAAAAATAATCGGGATTAAATTAATAACTCAACTTTGACTTTGAGAACATACCTCACTCGAATGCAGAGTTGCTCCCATATTTTCTAGGCACATTGGTTGCCCATTTGTTCCCATACTGGCATAGAACTTGCCGACTCAATGCTCGTGTGTCTGCGAATAATGAATGTATGACAATTTCTGGTGTACAGGTTGACTGTCTCTAGATTTTCGTCAAACATTTCCTTTCTTTCGCTCCACCTCGCTTTTCTTTTTTTAGCTTCAGCTTTTATTGAAACACTTCTTCTTCTCTTTCTCTTTGTTAGAAAAACATAGCAACTATTTTCTTGATAAGACAAACACTTTGTTTTTCTCTTTATTAGAAAAACATTGCAAGTATTTCCTCCCCATAAGTTTTTTAACATTTTTCCTTTGCTCATTTCGCTCCATTATAGCTTCAGCATAATTATATTGTAACACCTTGTTTTCACCTTTCTCTTTATTAGAAAGACATCGCAACAATTTCCTTAATAACCAAAATGTTTCGCCTTTGCCTTTCTCTCCCAAAGCGTCCATTCGTCCAACCCTAGCTGCCCTCATTGCTTGAATTGATACTGAAAAAGATGTCTTCTATTTTTCGAATTCTCAAAACAAGTTGCCTTTGATTGCATGCTTGGTGACACTTTAGCCGCCCCCGATATCTGTAGAGATATTCCTAACTAGAAAAGACGCCCCCATGTGAAGCAGGAACTAGATCTATTATATCCGTTCCTCACTTGCTAGACGACTGGGCTTATGATCACATATCTTTTCCGTTGTCATCTTATTTCGGTTCCATCATGATTTTACATTTTGAAATTGCCTCAAAATGTTGTCGTGGTGTGGCGTGTCCTTCGATTCAGACCCTTTCATTGCACGTTACCACTTTGCTTTCTTTTATTTCTCGGCTCTCCAATACGTATCGGCCCTGTCATACATATCTTCGAGGGTTCCGGTGATTGAATCGTCGGGGAATTGTATGCCCCAAACTCGCCGTAAAGCAAAGCATCCTTGTATTACAAGACTCGGCATCAACCTTTCCAACTTCAATAACTTGTTGACGAAATCTTCACGTTAAGTCTACAACACTCCTTTGTTTCTTTTAGTAAGAAAAATAGGTGGTTTCTCCTATAAGATTGTAACCGCCGCCCGTAGAACTTAGCTACGGTTGCGAAAATTGAGCATGTTGCTTTGCAATATGCGTTCCCCTTAGCGAGAAAAGTTTGAGGCCGCGAAAAGACGCGTGCTATGAACTATTTCTCAGAGCCTACAAGTCTTTGCAGATCCAATGATGTATACAAAAGTACATAGGTTTAAGCGTTGTTGGGCTATTTTCTTGTATCGATCTCATATTGCTTTGGAACTTTGGTTTCCTTTCGAGCAAGTTGTAAAGAATTGCACGGTAAAAGAAGCTCGGTCTTGTCTCCTTATGCGGTTGGCTTTGGACTGCCCAAGCAAAGTAATAAGGTACTACTTATTTCCTTCGTGACTCCTTGTTGGTGGTATACATGGTGAGTGGTGTGTTAAACCACAGCTGCTTCGACTGAAATTTAAAGTGAGAACTTTGTTCGCGTTCTTGTTCTCTCCTCGCCAACAGCTGATTTCGCAGGTCTCTAACCTTTGGAGATCCCAACATGTTATTAACGACAAGTCTACTTAGTGACAAGTTCGAGGAACAACTTCCACCAAGATACTAAGGAAGCACGCTTTGAATCCTTCATGTCTCGGTGCTGGTGCTCCCGCTTTGGATGTTAACTTGCATTAATCCCCATCATGTGGCTGAGGCCTGAGAGTACAAGTATACAAGATGTTATTCACCATTTTCGAATGTAGAACAACAGCCTGCCCCTCTCGGTTGCATTGTGATGATTATTATTGGAGGTATATATAACGATCATAATATCTATCGTCATGGTGATCTCGACTCCGATAGTCATCCCTGGCATTCACATTTCTCCTCTCATCACTTCGGCTATGTCGACGATCATCGCGAGTTTCATTCCATCTGTATGGGCTGGCTTGCTCTTGGTGACGGTACGCTCTTCCATTTTACGAACGAAGGGGCGATGTTGTTGGTGAGACTGCGTATATGCTCCCTACACAGTAGAGCTTGAGCTGTTGCAGAGTAAGGCGTTCTTCCTACTACGTCTTGATGGAATGCATACAGACTTAGTGTAGTTGTATATCCAAAAGTACACAGGTTTAGAGCTATTAAATAGGCCTCCTCGAGAGTCTCTGTCTCATACCTGAGTGATCTCTTATTGCTTTTGTTTCCTTACGGTTAGCAAGTATAACACCTCCTTATCAAATTTTGTCGTTGACAACAAGGATTAATCATGATTTAGCTGGCATCTAATCGGTTAAAAACTCCTTGAGACTTCATCGTTTTCCCCGAGACATTGAACACGATAGACTCCAGATTTGTGCCTTCTATAAACGCACTGCCCTTGTGCTATGGTTGACCCTTGAATGCTTTAGTAGAAATTTCCAGATTCCTTTTGATGCTTTTAGTGTCGTTGCTTGGCAGAAGCTTTGATTGGAACCATTTCAACAGTTTGGAATGGAAGAGATAAGTTTCGTCTGTGGATCATGGTTACGATGAATCCGTCTGTATTTGATATCCGGCCAACTTTGAAGTAACCGATAAATGTAGGTTGTCAGATCTGGCGTTGACAGCTGGGCTATCCATGACTTGGCTAACATCTGTATTGGGTTCCAGTTTGTTGTAAACATGAATTTGTTGAACTGGATATCTTGCGGACGATTACTGCTTCATGGTTATAAGGCTTTGCTCCATAGTTGTACATCTCCATGTGTGTCACTGCTTCCACCATTAGCAATACGAACTCAAGGATGTACCGTTACAAAACCTCTTGCTCGGTCTCTACATAAATTTTTTTTTTATCAGAAAGCATAAATTTTGTTGTTTTGCTTGAACTTCCATATTCATCTTCCGAACTATAGTCATCCGGATAGGCTTCTGATGTAATATTATGAGCGATTCCAACTGTTACAAATGCGATGAGACGAGGAACATGATTCCACGCTTTTCTAATACTTTTCTTTTCGGCAGAACAAGATTCTCTTTTCTCATGTCCCCTTGATGTCGAACTCTCTTGCTAGTGGCCGGAGATGGGGATCTATTCACCAACACGTAATTCACGCGAACGAGAAGATGATGCTGTTGATTACATCGACGTCGATCTTCCATCCCTTTCGTCGAAGCTTTGGACGACAACACTTCTCAACGTTCGAGTATTTGTTTACTGATTCGATTGGTTCCAAGTGGGTACATATACATCCATCTCAGGTTGATCTGCACCTGATGCCTCCATTCGTCTCTCTTTTCTTTTAGATTTTCTTTCAACAACTTTGGCAGAACTTTCTGCGACCTTTCGGATCTTCAACAACTCTCTAAAAAAGTTCTGAATCTTCCAGCAACCTTCTCAAAGTGTTCTGAAGCTTCTGCAACTTTTAGGTACGTCGTGAATCTTCTGCAACTTCCTGAAAAGTTGCGATACGTTTTGCAACTTTCTGAAAGGCTGTGATCTTTCTGCGACTTTTTTGTTCACAATGACTTTGAAACCCTAGTCTCGAAAATCGATTGGAAACAACTCCTATTACTTGGAGAACACTATCTTTTCTCGTGTCCCCTTAGTCGGCGCCAAAAGATGTTGGTGCAAAATTAATCACCCCAACAATCTTCGAGATGTGAGAATGATGATCGAATCGCCGCCGTTGATTAGATTCTCCAAAGAATTGTTGATTGAAAATGGTGGGGGTACCTGCAAAGACACTCCGATGCTAAAATCAACAAGAGTTCTATGCAAGTAGGTTGTTAAGAAAAAGAATAGAAATTGTTTACCTTTTGTCTTTGAGATTTAGCCTCTATATATAGGCGTTAAATAGATGTAGCTTTAGGGTTTTGATAGTTATCCTAATAACTTCCCTCATCTGTATAAATCTCGAATAACATCCAGATTCATGATAAACCCTAATATTTACCATAATCCTCATTTATCTTAAATAATAATTATAAGTATTTAAGATAATTATCCTCTCTTATTTAGGATCCTGCATTTATCTTAAATAACATTAATAATTATAAATAAATAATTATTCAAGACTCTTGGGATTCAATAATAAGCCTACTGGGTTTCCATAATAAACCCACTGGTTTCCCTAACAACCCAAATCCAGGCTTCCATAATAAGCCATGAGGGTTTCCACAATAAACCCATCGGTTTCCCCAACAAACCAGATTAGGCTTCCATAATAAGCCATGTGGGTTTCTACAATCAACCCACCGGTTTCCACAATAAACCGTATTGGGATTCCAATATAAGCCACATGGGTTTCCTCAACAAACCCATCGATTTCCACAATAAACCGTATTAGGCTTCCATAATAAGCCCTGTGGGTTTCTAAAATAAACCCATCGGTTTCCATAATAAACCGGATTAGGCTTCCATAATAAGCCATGTGGGTTTCAACAATAAACCCACCGGTTTCTACAATAAACCCACCGGTTTCCACAATAAACCGTATTGGGCTTCCATAATAAGCCATGTGGGTTTCTACAATAAACCCACCGGTTTCCACAATAAACCGGATTAGGCTTCCATAATAAGCCATGTGGGTTTCTACAATAAACCCACCGGTTTCCACAATAAACCGGATTTAGGCTTCCATAATAAGCCATGTGGGTTTCTACAATAAACCCACCGGTTTCTACAATAAACCCACCGGTTTCCACAATAAACCGGATTAGGCTTCCATAATAAGCCATGTAGGTTTCTACAATAAACCCACCGGTTTCCACAATAAACCGGATTTAGGCTTCCATAATAAGCCATATGGGTTTCTACAATAAACCCACCGGTTTCCACAATAAACCAATTGGGCTTCTTCAATAAGCCTTGTGAGTTTCCTCAATAAACCCACGGGTTACCGATATTAAATAGCTTGTGCGGCACGCACGTACACTATTTTAATAGGGTACAAACAAGGCCTAAGAACCGAAAGAAAATATGACTACATCCTAATCCACAACTGTCTGTTTTGGTCAATAGATTATGCTTCGATATCAGCAGCTTTGTCGACATCAAGTATCACATTTAATATGGAAATCCCAAGAGGTTATCTTTTCGAAGATATTGAATGTAGCTCTGTCAGAATGTTGGGTTCTTGTAATGGACTGATTTTCATGTCTTTAGAATTTCCCGGAGGTATGCACATATGTATTTGGAGCCTAACAATTGGTGAATATGAATATCGAAACACGCCACTTCCGTCGCTTGATTTCTTGACGAGAGGAGAACCAGACTGCTATAGTGTTGGACATGTTTTTTTTATAATGATTGCGTTGCTGATAATTACAAGTTGGTACGGATAGCTGGGAGAAAACGTTTTCGTGATTTTCAAGTTGATGTGCATACACTAGGCTCTAAGTCATGGACAAGAAGAGAGAGCATAAACTATTACAGGCTTCCAATGGAAAGGGATATTTCTACTTTTTTCATGAATGAGGCTCTTCATTGGATAGGTTATCGAAACATCGAGGAAGTTAAGTCGGGAGTTATAGTCTCTTTCAATGTCAATAACGAGAGATTTGTGGATTTTTTAAGTACTTATAAAATCTAAGCGCACTGACATATGGATGATGCAAGATTATGGAGTGAAAAATCTTGGACTAAGCGATACCGTTTTTGCAATACATAAATACTTGTTTTTGAGGACTGAAACTGCCATGGTCTTTTACAAACGGTGAGCTTACGATCGACATGGCGTAAGCAAACTGATATATTACCCCAAGAGTGATATGTCCAGAGTCTTAGGTCACAATGACAATGAAATGGAATTTAGCGTGCCGCTAAATTATGTAGAGAGCTTAATTTCACCTGACACGGTCGGTATTAATAATATGAAATGGAGCTTAGTTTTACCAACATGATTCAATTTTGTAGAGAGCTTCCAAATGTGTATCATTACAACAACAAGGTAGAAATGTGTTCTTATAACATTGCAACAAGAGGTCATGAAATTATAATCGATTTTTCACCAAGTGTTTCATCATGATTTCTTCAATTTGTTGGGTTATTTAGCGTCGGCCCTCACTGCATTTATAGGCCACGTCTTCTTGTTTCCTCAGAACCAAAATTTTCGTATATCTAAGTTTCTTAATGTAAATTCTTGTTTTTTTAAATGCAATGCTTATGATACTCATCATAATCATAGAGAGATATGGAACTTTCTACCATTTTTTATTTGCTGGGTGGTGTGGAAGAAAAGAAACAAGATTAGTTTTGGAGGAAGGGCCAAGACCATTATGCTTAAAAAAAATACGTTCCATGAACCAAAACATGCTATGAAACACAGAACCTTCGAGCTGCTATTTTGTATGCAGCAACTCCATCAATTGCTTATTAAGTTATACGACAGAACCCAGATCCACCAACTATTAGTCTATTGTCCTGTAATTGTGTCCTATAACTGTAACTGTCATAATGTGATGTTAATGAGCTGTCATAGTGAGGTGTCGTAGTCACACGTTTCATTCATTGTTTGGTCTCTTGAGTGTGTGGTAATGTGTGACCGTTAGGAGAGTATTAATATCTCTCGTAATCTTGTCACGTCCGTAAGCTTTGCTTTTCTCGAGAAACATAATCAATCTATCTTGGTATCGAGACTCGAAATGGTTATTTCGAGGGAAATCGATCCATCATCGCCATTAATGGTTTTCTTTGAGCTCAAATCTTCACCAACAATCGAGTGAATCTTTCTTCTTTCTTCATCAAATTCATCACTCGTTGAATCGGGTTTCAAGAGTTCGTATTTCAGATCTCGATTTCTTGATCCATTTTTTTTTCAATTTTCTTGATTGTTTCATATTGTCATCTTTATCCAATCAATTTCTATGGATCCTCCAAAATCAATTTCAAAGTATCTCGTTTCATCGGTTAGCTAACATTGTTACTCTTAAACTTAAGGAGGACAATTTTCTAACCCGGAAATCTTTGTTTCTTGCTCTTCTAACAAAATTTAGAGCTTTTGATTACCTTACTTGGTACAAACATTTTTCCGCCTCGGTTTATTAGAACCGTATCTAATCTCGCTATCATTTGTGGAAGGATGAAGATTCCACAATCACTCTTCTTACGTATTCTACGATATCCGAAGTCGTTTGTTCCTTACTTTCTTTGGAGAAACTTGACCTTTGTGTTATGGACAAACATCCAAAATCGGTTCTCACAAGTTTCAGCTACGCACACGATTCAGCTGCGTACCCAGTTGCCAGTCAATTCATCTTGGAAATGGCTCTATCACCAATTATATCTCAGAGATCAAGAAATTTGTTGATGCTCTAGCTGCTGTAGGATCCATTGTAAGTGATAGTGAAATTGTGGTAACAACTTTATCAGGTTTGAGCTCTGCCTTTGATGCTTTCGCTACATCCATTCGAGTAAGATTTCCATGATTACAATTGTTGAATTGCATAATCTCCTGTTTATCAACTATATCTAAGTCTATTATTGCCCGATACTTAGAATAAGGCTTTTCTAGTTCATCACAACTACAAGAATCATCACTCGCATTCATATCCATCATCATATTCATTTCGTAGTCCAAAAATCTAGTTCTTCATAGAGAAGAGCACTTGCACGATTTTTTCTTCTGAAAAGGCCGTTATGAATTTCTATTACTCATCCGGGAATTTGGTGTAGTGCGAGAGATCGATGGAAGAAACTGAGAAGGTAAAGAGGATCTCTTTTTCGCCTCTCTGGTTTGAGATTTTCGACGGAAGAAAAAGGAAATGAAAGATAGGACTTAGGGTTAGATAGAAAGTTTATGATTGCGACGCGTCTCGAGATTAAAATGAAGGGTATAGATATTAGTTTAGGCATAAACGGTGAAGATGAAACACAATAGAACGCATGTGAATGGCACGCGCACATTCTAAAGGTGTTACCACCCTGGTGTGACCAAGCGTGTGACTGACACGCCTAAAAAAAAATTCGTAACGGCTTGGTCTCGTTACGAATTTTTATAATTAGTAACGGCTAAAGCACATTACGAAATTTTTGTAACGACCATTTGTAACGGGAAATTCGTAACGGCCCATAAGCCGTTACAAATTCCTGTTACGAATCCGGGAATTTGGTGTAGTGTGAGTAAAGCAGCTGGAAGCAGATGTTTGGTGGCAAAGTACATCTTTGGTTTTGTAATACCAGATTTACCCCTAGTCTGCATTGAGTGTTCATTGGTAACCACGGTTAGAAGGTTCTTTGAGAAGTAGAAAGCTTCGTAGTTGAGGATAAAATAGGCACCACAACCGTGTCCAAGTAGCGACGAGATGTAGTAGTTGAATCTTTGAGATGGAGTTGTATCATGAAAATCCTTTGCAAAATTGTCATAGCATAAGGTGATCTTTGAAGTGGGAACCGATACAATTGAAGCATAAGGAAAAAGCAAGTTTCATTGAAGACCACATGTCTTGAAATATAAACTTTGCCGAAATTGGATCCAGACATCTATACCCCTTTTCTTTGAGAACTATACCCAATGAAAACACAAGCTGCCTTCTTGGAGCAAGTTTACTTGAGGCATATGGTCTTAACCAAGGATAACACACATAGCCAAAACTTCTCAAAAATGAATAGTTAGGTTGGTTACCAAATAGCTTCGCAAATGGAGAAAGAAATTGAATGCTCTTAGTAGGGATGCACAATGTATAATTGGCATGTGAGGAAAGAATCAACCCAAAAAGAATCGGGGAAGATTTTTGTATAAGAAAGGTTCTACCTACATCTAGGAGATGCATATGTTTAGCTTATGCCACACCATTTTGTTCTGAGCTATATGGAAAAGTGAATTCATGTTTGATTCTATGAAGTTGAGTGAATGCTGAAACCTCTTTGTTAATGAATTCCCACCACCATTAGTCCTTATAGTAAAAATCTTGGTGAATAATTGATTCTCAATTTGAGTTTTGAAGGTAAAGAAAGTTGTTTTGAAATCGGAATTTTCTTTAAGAGGAAATAACCAACAAAAGTTTGAGAAATCATCAATGACATTAACATAATAGAGAAATCCACTATTGGATAGTACAGGAGCAGGACCCCAAAGATCCATGTGTAAAATTTATAAAGGTTTAGAAGTACTAGAATTAGAAAGACTAAAAGGAATTTTATGAGATTTTCCTAACTGACAGCACTCACGGAAGAGTGGTATTCTTATTACAAATGAGAATCAAAATGTTGACACACTTTTTATGGAGTTTGAAAGGATGGATGAGCCAATCTGTGATGCCAGATAGCTGAGGTAGCTTTACTGATATGAAGTGCTTGAGGTGGTGATGTAAAGGTGATTGGATAGAGTCCATTTACATGAGGGCCTATGAATGTGAATCTTCCCAGCATTGAAGATCCTTCATGAGTGTAATCGAGATAGAGAAAAGGTAATGGTACAATGATTATCGGTAGTAAATTTGTGGACTGATAATAGATTGTGAGATGAATTGGGTACATGTAAGACATTTTGAAGAGTAAAATGCTTAGCAGAAGTAGGTAAAGATACAAAACCAGTAAAGTGAATGGCCATACCTTCTCCATTAGGTCAGTTCGAATATACTCATAACCATCATAAATTTGTATAATCTTCAAGAGTAGAGTTGTCATTGGTTATGTGTTGATTTTCTCCACTGTCAAGCATACCAAGGATTCTCACCAAAAATATTTGTTGCAGCTAACATGGCTTGGAGATTCTTTGGTGGGGATTTCCCTTGATAAGCAAAGTTTAACCTATGAGAGCATTCTGGTGCTAAATGTTCAAACATCGCCACATATTTGACATGTAATTTTCACACTAGTGTCCATAGAAGCGGGAGGTGGAACTGAAGTAAAGGTTGGAGCAAAGTCAGTCTAAATGATGAAGAATTATAACCACCTCTGAATGAAGGATTAAAGGTTGTTTGCCTCCACACTAGTGGAAATCACGATTCCGCGATTTGTCGGGACAGTCATAGATCCGAGTTAAATGACACTGTTCTTCTGATCCATGAGATAGGGTCGTTATAAAGCGTGTTATAATTCTATTACGGATAGTATGGGCCACAGAATAACTTTATTATACTACGGGCTTTAACAAAGAATGCAGGTAGTTACTATTAAAATCGTAGTAGATTTAAATATTTATATATATAAAAGAATACAGATTTGAATTCAAATGAATCTCAAATGAACTCAAATGAAATTCAAATTTAAACTCAAATGAAAGTCAAATTTAAACTCAAATGGAACTCTCAATTACACTCAAATGAAATTCAAATTTAAACTCAAATGAAACTAACAATTAAACTCAAAATTGAACTCAAATGAACCTACATCAAGCTCAAAACAACCTTTCCATTCAAACATTCATTCATTGTATTCATTAGGTTCAAAAAATTACACAAAAAAGGATTTACATCCCCGAGTTCATAACAATACACATAGGTTCAGCTAGTAAGTTCTAAAATTAAACAACAAAATGATAAACTAGTAGAAAATTGATTAAACAACACAATGATAAACTCCTCGACGATTTTGAACTCGGGCCATACTTCAAAATGGTGTACCACAACAAAAATAAGTTATGATTCTCGGTGTTGGAATAAAAATTAAAATGAAAACAACAAATAAAAGAAATTAAGAAAGGGATACAATACATACATAGCAAATGCTTCAAAAAAAAAAATACATAGCAAAAGAAACTAAACAGGATATGAGTATGACTTACCAGTAAATAGGTGGTGTGTATTATCACTTCCTTCAAATTAGACTTAAATATGCTTATCTATCCTTCATAGTTGATAGATCGGTGTCCTCCTCCTCCTTTATCATAAGAACTACAAGAGGAGGCATATCCTTCTTCGTTATCAGAATATTCCCGCTGCCTCCTCCAGGGGTAACTTCATCGTCATACAAACTGTAAATCAAGAAAAAATGGGATCATCAATTGTCGCACATACTGTAAACAAGAGGAAAAGACAACGGTATCTATACTAACATCGCTCAGTTCATAAAACATGAGCTACTACTGTAAATTTGACTAAAATGAGTCATACCTAGGTTCAATACATAAGTTTACAACAGATGATATATTAGACACATCATCAACAAGTAAACATGGAGGATATACATATTGCAGCTACAAATTACATGACACATACTACGTACTGTTGTAAAATTTCAAGAAATTGGATGGGTCAAGCACAAATTAAACACCAAGTGAAGAGGCAATAAGCAAGTTACTGGAGGGCATGACTCATTAAGTGGCCAACTGAACTTAATATAATGCAGCAAGCAGTAAGTTACCTGTGATTGGTTAAATCAATTTGGATAGTAGGTGTGTTGCATCCACCATAGGGAATACACTTCTAAGATATATAGATAACCATTTGAATCTAATGGAAGGACTGGTAATGTACCATTATTGGTTTCTACACATATACTGAGTTCTACAATTTATACCACTACTATTTAATGGATTCAGATAGTCTACAAGGTCATGAGGTAGTGGAAACCTTTGCCCATTAGACCCCGACTTTCTAGGAAACTTCGTAGCAGGTCACATGCGTTGTCACTATATTTCTACGAGATTGCAATAAGAAATAAGAAGCGGTAATCTAGCTTTAGTTTGAGTAATAACTAGAAATTGAGAATCACATTATCGGTTCCTAACGAATGTGATAAAAAACGCATATTCGGAAAAAGAAAAAGAAAAAAAAACATCTATAGCAACATACAACCATGCATTATACTTATGATCTCAAGAGTAAGCAAGAGTAAGTTCTATGTGTAAAGTACAAAACAATCTACAAGACATAGAATAAAACCAGTATTATTACCTGAGCATCTCCACCCCAATACTCATCATCTCCAGCAGTTGACAAAATTGGCGAAGCTTCATTCGCGGTTCCGGTGAAGACAAATGGATCTTCATAAGCATTCTTATTGGGGTCTGATCTTATTGGAGATTCCAATACCAAATTCCAATGCTCCCTTGTCAAATCTTGGCAATAAAAACTTGTCTAGCTTGAGAAGCATGAATGAATGGTTCTTCCACTTCTTTCGAGTCGCTCATAAACTTTCCAAGTTGACAAACCCGACGAACGTTTCTCTAGGAACTGCAGAGCACGCTAGATTCGGTCTTTGATATCCCATCTCCCATTCCTCTAACAAAGCCCCTATCATCAACTCCAAAAACCTACAAAAAAGTAAACAAAACCAGTTAGCTAGCTAGTAACTAACAAGGTTCTTGTTGCAAATGACAATACAAGTTCATGTGCACCCATCCTTAAAACCTTTCCCTTGACGATTTTCTTAAGGCTCCTCCAAATTTCTTCCTTAAATACCGAAGGGACTATCCTCCAATCTTCATAATGTGGTGAGACAACGTTCCTAGTTATCGTCCCAATTTTGGAAGAAAATGGCTTAGAAATTTTTTATACTGGTTGTCCAAGGGAATTGAATGGAATTTCCAGAAGTTGATCATCTACAGAAAAGAAAGCAACAGCAAACAAAACAAATTAGATGGTTAACTTGATATCATATCGCATTGAGGAATCAGCTTGATGTTGTATATTACCATCAGTCATGCTTTCTTCAGATCGACGGGGTCACTATCTCGGGCGATGAAACGCCTCATGCCTTCCGTGTCCCTCATCTTCATTCGAAAAACTAGTCTTGGAGAATGACCACCATCCGACGAAGACACACGTCGACTCCCTTCACTTGAACTTGCGAGATATGCGTCCACCATCAGTTGATGGAGACCCTTGTGTATTGAGCAAGGTTCTCGGCCGAGTTACTTGAATTTGATCTAGGGGTAGTACTTTCCGACCTATTACTAGTAGACCTAGAACTTGCAGAGATAGGGATCACTGTTACTTCTAACAGGGAAGTCTTGTCATAGTTTCTGAAATAAAATCCCTTTGAAATATTATTAACCACAGGTTCAAAAATTTACCCAACAAATGATCACTATCGAGATAGTATCAATCGCTAACCACATTTGTAGATGAAACAAATCTAAACCTATAGTAGATAAATTCCATAAACGGTAGATAAATTCCATAAACAAATCTACACCCACCGGTAGATAAATTCCTTGAATCAAAAACATCCAGCAAAACCCAATTAACAAACTGAGAGATAAAACCCATAAAATTAAATCAAATACGAGAACTAATTCTAAAACAAATCAACAAAATCTAAAATACAATAAAACAACCTTCAATTCAGATTTCTACATCATCCGGAATCAATAATAACATCATTCTAAATCAAAGATAATTGAGAAAACAAAAATCACCCAAAATCAATAGCATACCAAATCAGATAAAAGTTAAACCTGATGAAGATCTTCCCGCAACTCAAGTCGCTTTGAAAATCAAATTAATCGAAATCAAACATTAAACAAATAATGGTTAAAATCTATGAAAAAAATCACCAAAACATAAATATATTACAAATGGGAAATAATTGTTGAATTGTAAACTCTAACAGCATTCCGGTGAAAATCTTCCCGCAACTCAAACTTTTAAAAAAATCTTTCGCAACTCCATAAAAAAACAAATAATGGTTAAAACCCATCAATAAAATCAACCGAAAAACAAATAAAGTTACAAGATTATTATTTTGAAAACCCAAACTGTACCTGATGACAATCTTCCTACAACTCAAGCCGTTGAAAATCTTCCTGCAACTCAACAAATAAACAACTTAGGGTTTAAAACCCATAAAGAAAATCAACCAAAAAAAATTAAATGAAGTTACAAGAAGAAAAAAAACTGAAATCATAAACCCTAACCGTACCCGAGAAGATTTTAAATCAAACCCTAATGAAATTGAGAGATTGGGAAGGTTTGTGGTAGTAAGGTTGAGATGAATTTAGGTTTTAATTAATTTCTGATTCATAGGAAGGGAAATTGAAAGATGGTGTTTTTCTTTTTCTCTGAAGTGAGAGAGAGACGAAGCACTGTGAAGATGAAGAGAGAGGAAGACATATATATAACTTCGATAATGTCAAGTACTCATTTTACATCCGACCATTCATCTAGGATAAGATGATCTTGACCGTGAGAAATGAAGGGAAAATCCCCACGTAGTTGTACTTAGCTGTGATAATAGGGTATTTGTCGGTCATAGTGTGAGTAATACACTGTGGGGTAAGATTATCAGAAAACTTTATTATTTTACTACGGATATTATGCGCATCCGAATTTTTCCGTATATTTTTTAAATCAACTACGGGTTAGATTAGTTAAAGGTCAACTACAGTCAATGTAGGTCGTTTACGTAAGGTAATAAAATGCCCATTTTCCACTAGTGATGTGTTAAATGTTTTAGGCTTCTGGTGCTAACATATTCCGCGCCAATGGTGTCCTGTTGTGCATGTTTCTGTTATTGATCGTGTTGTGCTGTTTGCCTCTTTATTATGTTTATTTGTGGATGATAATCCCATCTCAGTAAATAATAGTGGCAATGGAGAAGAGTTTCCATCTTTGCAAAGACCAAGGGGCTGGTTGAAGGGAAAATTTCTCCGTTCATTGGGAACTTATCGAGTTTGGCGGGTTCTTGATTTATCTTGAATTCATTCAATGGTTCATTCCTTCTCGTTAGGAAACTCGCTTGGAGCTTCTTTGGGTTAGGACTTGAAGACAATTTGTTGTCGGTGTTGTACCTGTGGAGTTGGGAAAACTAATGGGGAGTCGGAATTAACTGCCCGCAAGGAAGCATACTTGGATAACATTTACGGTTGCACATCCTTAATCGCGCTTGGATTATACGAAAACAAACTCTCGGTACTATCCCTTCTTGCATCGGTAATTTGGTTAATCTTCAGGTTCTTTCGGTTTACAATAATACTCTTGTCGGTTCAATACCTGTTTCTATTGAGAAGTTGGGAGCTTTACAAGCTTTAGATGTGAGTGTAAACCAGTTTTCGGGGAGTAATACCTTCGAGAGATTGGTAATTTGTCGGAGTTGCAACAGCTAAACATTTTCCAAAATCAAATTCGTGGAAGGATTCCACCAATTAGGCAATTGTCAAAACTCGTGGGTTTGAAAATGTATAATAATCGTTTAACCGGAAGTATTCCTCCTACACATGTAGACCACCACTGTGCTACTGCCAAAAAACCACAAGGAAGGATCTTCCTATGTATATGAAGATAGATTTTCAGTTTTTAGTACATCCACCAAGTAAATGGAACACTCACGATCCAAGAAGTCTAAATAAAAAAAAGAATAAAATGTTGAATTGTTTCCATTGTGAAATCATAATTATTGAGGTTATTTCACTGGTTATTCCTTACTGGATGGTTCGCCATATCTTATCATTTTTCATATTTTATGGCTATGTCACTGCCCTGCCATCTTTTCTGCTGGATTAAGATGCATTGATCACTCATCTCTCTTTGTAGGATGCAGTTTATTGAAGGTGAAATGAACGAAGAAATAATTTCTTATGATGAAGGATGCCTCCCAATAATGAAATGATGCTAACCTCGTAATTTGGATTCTTTGCACTTGGTAGGCCATGTAAGCTCTTACCAAATCACTAAATTAGTAAATTTTGTGCTATAGGCTCGTTACACGAACCAAAAATACAAACATTGTGTTTAATTTATTTCAGAGAATGAGTAGAGTGCCCTCTTTTCTCGATGCTTTTGTAGTTCCCGCTACAAATAAGATTATTACCGCAAAAGACCATTCTTACTTATCAATTGATTAAATGAATAATTGCCGTATGACATGTTTACTAAGTTGAGAAGATATGTCCTTTAACTAAGTAGTGATAATTAGGGTACCATGTCTCAAGCGGCAACACAAATGGTGTCCCAAGTCACATAATGTTAGTGTAAATACACAAGTTGTCGAAACCTTTTTCTTCTTAATATTTTCTTAAACTAGAGGCATTGATCAAGGTTGTGTTATTTGCATGCTTTTGCCAGTTTATCATGTTAGTTCTGATTCATGTGTGGTTTGTTGCAGGACCAGTTGCATTGATTTCCTGGGTCAGACCAACGTTGCAACAATATTCATTTGGCTTGGATACTCATAACAGTTACATTTTTGGTCTTGCTAGATCTCTTCTTCCTGGTAATTATGTTCCCGGTACCCCTTTGTTTCTTAGTTTGCTCAAGTTCTTGCAATGAATGTATCATGTTGAAAAATGAATTTGATACTTAACGAAATTTGTTCTCCTAAATTTGATATGTTCAGCTTTTGTCTCGCTTGTATATTATCTCGTGGCCTTATTTAAAGTCACGGCCTTGTGCAAATACCATGTTGAGAGCTTGTGACCTCTCTGCGTGTTTGGTTTTTTATTCTTTTAAATTTCATAAATTTGGTAGCCTTATAGATTTTTTGTGTTTTGCGGAGTTAATTGAATTGATGCTCATTTGCAAGTTTGGAGCCGTAAATGTTGGAGAACAAGGCAAATCATTAGGTTGGAGAGCAGATGCAAGTTTTGTAAGTTTCTATGTGTTTCTAAGTTAGATGAGTTTGTGAACATAAGAATTTCTATGAACTGATACTTAGTATCCCCCAGTATTTCATACTTAACAAAATTTTTGATACTTAGAAGAATTTAAGTTCTTTTTGTATTAAGCTATTTGAATGTGATAAGAATTGATTGAATGTGAGATGAATTTGATTGAAGAAAATATTGTTGATTGTGGAGGATGAAATGAAAGGTGTATGCAGGAAGTTTTTGGAATTAGGCTTATTTCAGAAAATGAAGGCCGGTCAGCCTGACCAGTCAAGGTTGACCGGCCCGATAATTTTTTCATTGTTACAAAAAAAAGTTAACGGCCTGAGTACATTACAACATCCCCGTTGCAAAAAAATCTAGTAAGCTTGACATGTTACTACGTGGCAAATTCATAACGGCTCAAGCTTTATTTACGAGGGCGTTACAAAAAAATTCATAACGGCCACAAAGCGTTTACAAAAAAATGTAACGACCACTTTTGCAACAAAGCGAGGACCGATTTACAACCCGTTTTTAACGCCCGGTTCTATTTCTAATCCCAGAATTTGGTGTAGTGTCAGTCCTATAGTTCATATTACTCCTACTTGCTTCACTCAAGCAATCAAGATTCCTAAATGGAAGACTTCTATGGTAGATGAACACACTGTCTTGAAAAATGCTGGCACTTGGTCTCTTGTCGGCACTAACACGACAAGAATCTACACCTCACCAAAATATTGTGTGACTTATAAAATCCTTATTGTAACATGAAACCTGCCACTGTGACCAATCTATGCTTAATTGGTTCGCGTGACCTAAAATATACTATTGTCACTGATTGATAGTAAAAGGTGGCTAACAATGTCACTTTAGTGGTGGTTAATGAAGATAAACTCTTGATACAAGTACACAATGAAGACCATGACGATTGTGAATTTGAGAGATATCGTAAGTGCATGTGATGTGAAGATAAAGTCTCAAAAAGAAAAGAGAGAGAGAGCTGGAAAGGCTCAATTGGAATGGTAACTCGAAAGATAAGCAAGAGATTTTGAGGAGAGTTCATAGATCTCAAACTAAGAAATTGTTCTTTCTTGTAGGAAATATAATTAGGTCCTAGGAATAATATATTAGAGAGAGTCTAGTCCATTTGACCCAGTCAAATATCTGTTTGGTCCTATTTGGTAATATAAATTATAGTTTGGTCTTAACAATTATTGTTTGGTCCTATGCTGATGTCATGGATGATGTAAATGTCACTGTGGGGTGACAAAAATATCCTTTTGGGACCACATATATAGAAAATATCTTATTTCTCAAATCTACATTCTCTCTCTTTCTGTTTTCAGATCTAGTTTTTTTTTCTCTTCATTTTTATTTCTTTCCTGCTACTCTGTTTTTTCTCGATGAAGACGATGGTGATTTGATACATTGTTGTTGAAAGAATGATGAAGATGATGTTTTCGATGAATATGATGATGTTGCTACTGTTGAATACGCTGTTTTTGGAGGCGATGAAGACGACGAACAACAAACTGTTGAATACGCTGTGTTCTTGAAGACGACGACGACGAACAACAAACTGTTGTTGCTGTTTTTGGAGGCGATGAAGACGACGAACAACAAACTGTTGCTGCTGTTCGTTAAAGATGGTGAAGAAGATAAAGATCTGCCGCTGTGTTAAAGATGTAATCAGAAGCTGATGCTTTTTTGTTTTGAAGATGAAGATGAAGTTCATCAAACAAATGAATTATTCTGCTGTTTTGAAGATGAAGACGAAGATGATTTCATTTCTTTGTTGTTTTATATGGACTTCATTCACGGGAATGAAGTGCATTTTTAACTTTTTGTATGGACTTCATTCACGGGAATGAAGTCATTTCTTTTTGTATGGACTTCATTCACAGGAATGAAGTACATTTAGCTTTTGTATGGACTTCATTCCTGGGAATGAAGTCTTTTAGCTTTTTGTATGGACTTCATTCTTTGGGAATGAAGTACATTTAGCTTTTTGTATGGACTTCATTGCCGAGAATGAAGTTTGTTTTAGCTTTTTGTATGGACTTCATTCACGGGAATGAAGTGCTGTTTTTAACTTTTTGTATGGACTTCATTCTGGGAATGAAGTACATTTTTTAAAGCTTTTATATGGACTTCATTCTGAGGAATGAAGTCATTTCCAACTTTTGTATGGACTTCATTCTTTGGGAATGAAGCATTTTTTAACTTTTTGTATGGACTTCATTCTGAGAATGAAGTTTGTTTTAGCTTTTGTATGGACTTCATTCCTGGGAATGAAGTCATTTTAGCTTTTTGTATGAGAATGAAGTTTATTTTTAGCTTTTTGTATGGACTTCATTCACAGGAATGAAATCTGTTTTTAGCTTTTTGTATGGACTTCATTCACAGGAATGAAGTGTGTTTTTAGCTTTTTTTGTATGGACTTCATTCCCTGGAATGAAGTCATTTTTTTAGCACGGAAAAACTGCTACAAAAATAAAAATTTAATACGGAAGAGTATTTTGTCTATTTAAATATTTTTAAATAATTATGGACCAAAAATAAAAGGCGTTTGGCCAAAGGATTAATGAGACATGGGCCCACCTAAAAAGGACCAAGCCATATTTTCCCTTCTTTCTTAGATTCCAGTTTGTTACGCTGTATTTGT
>JAJJWW010014283.1:0-86609 GCA_023531295.1 Papaver armeniacum
ATTTTCGGGAACGATTTGCGAAGTGTCGCAAGTGTACAAATGCATAATCTCGCGACACTCCTAGATCTCGCTAGGTCTTCACACCTTTCTCATGTTCGCCGCCGTCATCCATTGCGTCACTTATTTTATTCGTCTGCTGACGCCTTCGCTACGTAACGTTTATGAATTTGGCAGAGGTGTTGGTGTTGCGATATTCTGATCCTACAAAGTTCAAAAGATAGACGTTATACTTCGTATTGTAATTCCTTAATACAATGTCTAACTAGAGTATAATCATTCCAGACTTAGCAGATTATGTTTTCAATATGCACGACTTGAAAGATACGTTAGGAATGAAACTTGATTCAAGTCAAATATTACTAACCTCAAGAGGAAGGATGATGTCGTCGTTGTATCTCTTTACTTCTTCACATTCTTCAAGTCTTCACGTAATACTTGTAAGTCTCATATCCTAGTAACTTTCTAGCTAACCTATACGAAGCTGACTCTAGTGAATAATCAAGCGACTCTTTAAATGAGTTTTGGTTCACTAAAATATGACAACCAAACTTGACATACCAATGCTTGGTGGGTTCAACCGAATAAATGCTCTAACAATCTCCTCTTTGTCAACTAGCATTTCTTGTTAAGGCATTCGATTAGACTTGAATAACCGAAACCTCTACTTTGATAAGTCTAACTAAGATTAATTAACTTAGTTTCTCTTATCCTAATCGAATTGGACTAAACAATTCATCCCGAAAAAACCTTTTTGTTAAGCCATAAACAATTCATACAAACCAAATAAATAAACTTGCATAATCATTTATCTCAACCGGAAGCAATTGAAACAACATAGACATTAAAGCACCGCAATTGAACCGTAATTTCATAAGCCTAAACAATTGATACCAAACAATAAAGCAAGATAGCAATTGTTTTTCTTAACCGGAAACAAGTGAATCACACGCATACATCCATACACAAATAATTAAATAAACATCAATCGTACCGAAATTTTGTTAAGCAAAAGCAATATTTATATGCAATAAAATCAGGCTTTTCTTAAACAGGAAAACGATTAACTAACAAATTCGTTACCTCAAATTCGCATCCTCTTCTCTTTTTCTTCATATCTCCGGGATAATATCATCATGTTTTCATCCTCTCGCAAGACAAAAGAACAAGAACAACAACAACCTTTACCAGAGAAAGGTTGAATCGGTTTTAACTAATGCAAAAAGCAAAAAATGAAAACCCCGAAACACATATGCTTTTATGCTAAACCAAAAGATTCAACATATTGTGATTTTTTTCACACATGATTTTCAATCGGAACCCCTTATGATCCTTTGATAAAGCCTACCAACATGGGCTATAACTTAATCCCGCTTAAACCAAAAATTCACACAAACCATAAGGGTTCACACAATATGAGATCGAATATTAAGGTTATGAAAACCGAAATCAAACATCCCATAACACAAATGCAATACACCATAAATATTCAACAAATAATCAAGTATTGCAATTACCTCTATCTTGTAGGGAATTTAATTTGAAACCGAAGCAAAAAGAATGAGGTCATTCCTGAGTTCGGACGAAGAAGTTATGGGAAAAACAGTTTTACACTCCTTCGTATGGACCTATCACTAGGATCGGTTACAAAATCACTAGTAGTCACTAGGACCGGTTACTAGGATCGGTTACAAGAGTTACTTGTGACGGATCACAACACTAAACTGTTTTTGACATAATTTTTGCATACGATGTCCGAATTCAGTGATTTTTGGCTCGTTTTTAACCGAAAAACAAGAGCTACACATATATGATCAGTAGATATCAACATCATAAACTCTAAATTACCGTTTCTATAAAAAGCTCAAATATAGATAGAGAAAGTATGGGTATAGAAGAAAAGAAATCTCCCAAAAGATGTCAATTAGTCATATAATAACCGAGAGATCATGTTCTCAGTTTTACGTGCTTCCTCACCCTTCATAAGATTGAGCACAAAGGTGAGTATGCATGTTCCAACACAACTAGGTTGTGTTGAGTTGATCCTTGTCTTGTTCGTCACGAGTGACTAAGACAAAATCATCATTCTTGACCTCTTGCTTGGTTTGTTTTCTCTTGTTTCACTCTTGTTTTTCTTCTTTGACTTGTGATGAAGAGTATCAATATCACACTTGTTTACTAGTACAAGAGATTTTAGACATGATGTCTTTCTTTAGTCTTTCAAGAAAACTCTTATAATTATTGTCACCAACAATTAACAAATTGAGAGTCATTCTTGTGACTAACTTTTGGTCCCTTCTTGGCTATGGAGGACTTCGGGACCCATTTAGAGTTGAGTTTAGCAGAGCAACTTTCTCCTTCATACCATTAGGACGATTGTCCTTTTGAATACTTTTGCGAAACAACTTTTCTCCAATTTGGAACATCAGATCTTGTCTTAGCATTTACAAAGTCATCTCTCTTTCTATATTCGGGTCTTTTATAAGATGACCTTGTCGAGCGATAGGCAAAATTTGAACTATCATTATTATAATTCTTTTGCCTAAACTTTGGACAATATCGATCCGAGTTCCTTTGGGGTGCAATCTCAGCCAATTCGTTTGATACAAAAGAAAGTGTATCTTTTATCTTACTTAATCTTGCATCCCCATTCCACATGCCCTTTATTACCACAATAACAACAAAGCTTAGTAACATATGAAGTATGAGTTTTAATGTTACCTTTTGTGGATCCTCTTGCATTGGAGCTCGACGAGTTTTTTTTCTTCTTCTTCTTCTTATTCTTCTTCTTCTTCTTCTTCTTCTTCTTATCTTTGTTCAACGTTGTTGCTTTCTTGTCAATAGCAGAAGTGCTCTCTTTGATTGTCGTACTTGAAGAGTATGGTTGAACATGATTCTTAGGCTTGACTGGTCTTCCTTCTATATGAGCATCTTTTACATCATTGGAAGCCTCTGGTTTAGAAGAATTTGTAGCTTTAACAAATTTTACCTCTTTGATAATATGTGAAGCATCTATTCCCTTATAGCCCAATCCTCGTGTATCACGATGATTTCTACTTGCATAGAATATTCTCGTGTATCCTTTAGAGTTGAGCTTCGCAGGAGCAGCTTTCTCCTTCATACCATTAGGACGATTGTCCTTTTGAATACTTTGCGAAACAACTTTTCTCCAATTTGGAACATCAGATCTTGTCTTAGCATTTACAAAGTCATCTCTCTTTCTATATTCGGGTCTTTTATAAGATGACCTTGTTGAGCGATAGGCAAAATTTGAACTATCATTATAATAATTCTTTTGCCTAAACTTTGGACAATATCGATCCGAGTTCCTTTGGGTGCAATCTCACCAATTCGCTTGATACTTAAGAAAGTGTATCTTCTATCTTACTTAATCTTGCATCCCCATTCCACATGCCCTTTATTACCACAATAACAACAAAGCTTAGTAACATATGAAGTATGAGTTTTAATGTTACCTTTTTGTGGATCCTCTTGCAATTTGGAGCTCGACGAGTTTTTTTTTTTCTTCTTCTTCTTTTTTTTCTTCTTCTTCTTCTTCTTCTTCTTCTTTTCTTCTTATCTTTGTTCAACGTTGTTGCTTTCTTGTCAATAGCAGAAGTGCTCTCTTTTATTATCGTACTTGAAGAGTATGGTTGAACATGATTCTTAGGCTTGACTGGTTTTCCTTCTATATGAGCATCTTTTACATCAGTGGAAGCCTCTGGTTTAGAAGAATTTGTAGCTTTAACAAATTTTACCTCTTTGATAATACGTGAAGCATCTATTCCCTTATAGCCCAATCCTCGTGTATCACGATGATTTCTACTTGCATAGAAGATTCTTGTAATAGTGTCAAAACCTTCACCAAGACTATCAAAAATATTTTCATGCTTGAATTTTTCAAAGCAAATTAAATCCTCTTTATGTCCACTAATGAAGTCCAATTTCTTTTCTAGAATAAACCCATTAGATGAAATCTTTCAAAAACTCTAGCACAAGAATCATTGAAAAATCTAATCCTAAGAGAATTTTGGTCTATAGGAAAATTCATGCTAGAAGATGAAGAGCTCAAGTTTTTTGAAACTCCTTTTGAACCCTTGAAATTCATCATGAGATCTAGAAATTGGAAGGAAAAGAGGAAGAAACCACTTACTTGGAATAAACCTTGAACACCCCCTTTTTCTTATTTTCTCCAAGTTACCAAGTGGCAAGGTGTGCAGAGAGATCCTCACGCACTAATTCTGGTTGATATTTGTGAACAATATCATGGTAATGATGATACTCAGGGTTAACAGAGCTTTCTATCTTCTTTTTCATATGACCATAAAGGAGATTTTTCCGATATCTTAAACCAGTATCAACAGCATGAGCACCCGTTTCATTGGACCTACTTGTGTTGATAATCTGTCTAGTTCGTACATCATGGTTACATGATTTGACATGTACTGAACTTTTATCGGAACGATTCTTAATCTTAACTGAATTAAGTTTTTCTAAGAATCTAAAAACGTTTTCAAATGCTCTAAACAGATTAATAGTTAATCTAGTGAGATTCCATATCTTTGAGCGTAAAGAACGTTTTCCCAACCTTTCTTTCTTTTTAATTTTCCTTTAGATTGTTTCTCATTATCTAAGTTTTCCAAAGTCTTAGATGAAATGAGGTTATCATGAGAACCCGGAGATCTGTCCATAATAATCTCTTAACAATCTTTAAGGAGTTCGGGCGTGCGTTACAGATGCCAAGAGCAAGTTTCCCATAGAAATTTCCCATAAGGGCAAACTTTTAAGGATCAGTCAAACACAAACTTATTAGGTTTATAATGTTTGTCTGCTCTGATACCAATTGAAAATGCGGGGGTCTAACAACCACACCCAACAATTTGTTTGGCAATCTGAGAGGACTTACTCCAATATACTTTCTAGAGAATCAACTAGACAGTCAGACTCAATCTAGAGAAAAGTATATCAAAGAGTTTATATCTTTGTTTCACAATGTAATCAGCAAATCAAACAGATAGAAATCCGTGAGCCTGATTATTATGTGAAACAACTTGAAAGGTACCAAAGACCAATGTTCAAGTGTCAATCAATTTAAATCAACAACCAAAGGTTGGATTATCTAATTGATTGATCTTAACGCACAAACATGTGATATTTCAATTATATAACAAAATATAATGCGGAATAGAAATAACAGACATTTAATTTTGTTAACGAGTAAAACCGCAAATGTAGAAAAACCCATGGACCTAGTCCAGTTTGAACACCACATTGTATTAAGCCTCTACAGACACTAGCCTACTACCAATGAACTTCGGACTGGACTGTAGTTGAACCCTAATCAATCTCACATTGATTCAAGGTACAGATTGCGTTCCTTACATCTCCGATCCCAGCGGGATACTACGCACTTGATTCACTTAGCCGATCTCACCCACAACAAAGAGTTGCTATGACCCAAAGTCGAAGACTTGATAAACAAATCTGTCTCACACAGAAAAGTCTATGGATTGAATAAATCTGCTTCCCACGTAAATACCCAAGAGTTTTTGTTCCGTCTTTTGATAAATCAAGGTGAACAGAACCAATTGATAAACCAGTCTTATATTCCCAGAAGAACAACCTAGTATTATCAATCACCTCACAATAATCTAAATCGTATGATGGCGAAACTAGATATTGTGGAATCAAAAACGATGAGACGAAGGTGTTTGTGATTACTTTTTATCCTCGCCTATCGGAGATTAAATCTCGAGCAAATCTTAGAGAAGATAGTATTCAAACGATAGAATCGGGCAAGATTAGAACACACAACTATAAAGAAAATAGTTGGGTCTGGCTTCACAATCCCAATGAATTCTTTGAAGTCGTTAACCTATAGGGTCTCAATAAACCTAAGGTTAAAGGAGAATCGACTCTAGTTTATGCAACTAGTAACACACAAGAGGTGTGGGGATTAGGTTTTGATTCTAGAGTTCTCCTTTATATAGTTTTCAAATAAGGGTTTGCAATCCAAGTTACCTTGGTAACAAAGCATTCAATATTCACCGTTAGATGAAAAACCTTATTCAACCAAGCTAATATCTTTCAACAATGATCGAACTTAGCTTGTTACACGGATGAAATGTACCCTCATTTAGGTTTATGTAACCGTACCCAAACGTACACCATGTTGGCTCACAAATAGTTAACCAAAGTTAGCCATATGATTACTCTCATATCAACCATATTCATCTTAACCACAACTAGTTCAAATGACTCAAATGAAACTAGTTAAAAAGCCGTTCAGTTGCTATATTCTCATAGAAGTATATAAGAACACAATTGAAGCAAAATCGGTTTGATTCACTCGAATCAATTCATGAACATTATAGCCACGGTTTGCAAAGATTGCATTCCTTATTTTATAAATGTTTAAGTTCATGTACATAATATTTTAAAAAGTAACCAACTCAAGTATGCAAACGGGTACGCATACTTAAGTAGCCGGACCAAGTTTGGTTACGCCAAAGACACGTACGGTGCGCATGCCAATTTACATTCCAAACTCCAAAGATAAATTCACGGACGTGAGACTTCCGCCAAGCATGATACGCATTTTGCACAGACATCCAACAACCGCCACTACGCGACGGGTACGCATACTTGTGTTCCCCCTTGCGGACTTACACACAAATGTGATAACACACTATGTTTATATCCAAACATGGTTACGTGATTCTAAGCTCTTTTATTTCAATCATTGAAACTTTCTTAGAGGATGACAATATTTACATTAGCATCAAAGCAATTTTCAAGATATTGAAATAATCATAACGAAACATTCCAAGACTACACCAAATGATTATATCATACAAACCATGTAAGATGTTACTCGCAATTTTCACATGATATAAGATGATAAACTGCCAACACATATTTCGAGAAATATGTAAGCGAGATAAACTCATCTCGAAATCTTGAATGTGTATATAGAAAACTATATCGTAATACGACTTATGTCTCAATATAGGAAATAGAGTAGAAATAAACTTTCCAAGTGATAGATGAGTTTCAGTCTCCACATACTTTTTGTTGATGAATTTCGACAAGCTCCCCTTAGTAGTTCTTCGTCTTCAAATGATGAACGCCGTGAAGTCTAAGCTCAACTACACAATCTATGTCCTAATCCGAGACATCTATAAATAGGCTAGAAATCATGAACTATAGTTTTGATCACTAACATTGACAAACATGCTTGAGATAACAACGCATGCGAGTTCAACCGAGCAAAGGCTCTAACAAGTATGGACTCACCACCGTGATGTAAACATTCAAAGGATGATCAATGAGCATATAAGCTTGTGTTCTCAACTTATTTTGTTTATTTCCTCTTAACTTATGAGACTCAATAACCTATTTTACTAATCTGGTAAATTTTCCCAGTTCTAACTTCATCAACTTCATGTTCTTATGGAGTTTTGTAATAAAAAAATTTATTCCGTTTGGAATCTCTTCGGGTTTGACAATGGGTCCGTTTCTTCCACAAAAGGAGCATATATTAGGGACAAATTATCCTTGAGTTTTTGCAATAGCTTTTGTCCAACTTTACAGTTGTTGTTAAAGCTTTCAGACATAGCACACTTTGCAAAGATGAATATACCTTTTTTGGTACAAGAATTTCCATTATAACCAATACCGCATATACTGCCAAATAATATTTTTTTATTACAAAAAGCATAGCATAAACTTTGCTAGAACTACCAGATAGACGTTGTAAGTCACCTTTTAAGATGTCAATCTCTCTTTCCTCTATAACAATTGTGCTGGTGAGTTCACCCCTTATATCTTCTAACTCATGAGATTTATCAGAAAAAGACATGTTTAAACTGTCAAGTTTCCTTTTCGATTTAAGATTTTCTTTGTTGATTTCTCCAAACTCGGCTAGACAATCTATGAGCAATTTTTCGGACTCTTCAACATGATCACAAGATGTTTCAGCAAACAATGCATCAAAATCTATTGTTTCATATGATTGATCCTTATAAATTTTATCAAGAGTACAATGATATGCTATGTTTCCTTTGTAGAATCTTTTACTGAGATAATTTCTAGCCATATGTCCAAAACCACGATGTTTGAACCGTTGGATTTCATCACCATCTTCTGAGGTAATTTTTTTCTTGATTCAAGTATATGATTGTTTCAAAGATGATTTGTGAAAGACTTACTTGTCTCTCTTCCTTTTCAGAAGGTCTTTAACACGTTGTGTAAGGAGTGTCATTGTTGAGTCAATCTCATTTTCAACAATCGACTCATCTTCTTCACAATATTCCTCAACCAATTTATATACTAGTAATTCCAAAGGAAGAATTAGTATTATTTGATGCGTCAAATGCAATGCTTTTATTGTTTGACTTGAGTTAATGTTCAAAAATATTCAACTCCCTATCAAGGAGCTTCTAGAAAGTGTAGAAAGATCATTTGCTTCCCCGATTCAATGCTTCATAGACTCTTGTTAGATGGTAATGGTCTGAGAATCATGTATGCTATGTCTTTTTCCAGAAAGTCTTTCAAGAGAGAAAGGTGCATTGACAATCTCATAGAGTTTAACATGACACTCTTCGAATGTATCGTTATTATCGTAACACCCCGAGTTCCGTACCAGGGTCAAACCCGTATGGAGATCCGAACTCGAAGCGTTACAGGTCGGAAAGAGACTTATGCATATATTTTACTAAGCATAATTGAATTTAAAGACAAGAATTATCTTTAAAAATATTATTTTTTTGCAGTGGAAATATAGAGAAGATAAAGAGACGGAGGAAAGTTTCTATTGATTAGCATCACCAGGTTACATAAAACAAAATCCTTTATATATATGTGAAAGGGAAACCCTAGATATCTAGTTGGACCGCACACCCATGGGCCGTAGGCCCTACAACACTCCCCCTTGTGCGGTCCAATATAGAACTCTGTATGCAGTGCTTCACATAAAGTGCTTCGATGTAAGTCTTCAAATGTAGTTCTCTCATTTATGATTATTGTACTGAAATCAATTGCCTCATTAAACTTTGACAAGGAAAAACCCAGTGGGACAAAACCTTGGTACAATCCTTCACATGTAGTACTTCACATGTTGTCTCGTACTTTACATGTAGTTCATCACATGCAATACATAGTTGCCTAGTTAAAACTTCGTCAGGAAAATCCAGAGGGACAAACCTGAACTAAAGAAAAGGAGTACAATATTAAGAAAACTTAGAACATAGTTGGACTCGAAAATGTTGCCTCATTAAAACCTTGACAAGGAAAACCCAGTGGGATAAAACCTTAACAAAGAGAAAAGAGTACAACGTGACAGATGCAAGTAAAAGTAATCCTTTACAGATGATCACTTTGCTCCGTTGAAGTTGACTAGTTGCTTCACAAATCTTAAGGCAGAAAATCCTCGTGGGAAAGACAATAGTCTTAGATGGGAAATTACATTCCCGGTGTTTGTTGTTGTCTCATTAAAAATCTTGCCGAGTAACAAAACCCCGTGGAAAAAGTAACCTCGGTGAAGAAAAAGAGTTTAACACACCATTAGATGCTCCCCCTGATGTCAGACAATTTCATTAGTCTAATGCAGTCAAAAGGAGTTTATCACACTTTACTTTGGTGACTTGAATGTTTATAAGACCATGTTGTTGATTCTGGAAGTTACGTTGCTTAACAAACTATTGCGTTTCATCTCTTTGATTCAGATATTTTCAGTAATATCAACGCGATCTTTATGTCTTCAACGTTCAACATACTTGATGCTTTTAGTATTGTCTTGCTAAAAACCTTGTCGAGTAACAAAACCCTTTTGGAAAAAACTATTCTCGATCGAAGGGGAAAAGAGTACAACATGCCTTCAATTTCGAAGTAAATTATGTCGACATCATATCCTTGGATCCTCCCCCTGATGTCGGCATATCCCCATGATTACTTTCAGAGTTGTTCCAGATTGTTCCTTTAGTCATGTACTTTCGAAACTGAATATCGGTAATGACCTAGAAAATAGTCTACCATATCTCCCCCTGATTACTTTCGTTGGAGAAGAGATTATTGTTCCTTTATAATCAACAACCTTTGGATTGCACTTTCATAAGCATTCCATTTTATTTCTTTGCATGGATAAAACAAATTTATGTCAATGGTTACTTTTAAGCACATGATTACATTCATTATACCATTCCAATGACGCTGCGTTGGCGCCGAGCTATATCTGGCTAACAAGTTCATTGAGGATGTGACATTTGGTCGAGTACATTATGCTAAGTACAATAATGCGTCTATTATACTTAGATAAGGAAAGTTCATCTCCCGACCCAACTTCGTCATCTTCCTATAGACGAATTGGTCATTTATGTACATTTGAAACTCGACTAATCATGGGAGTGCTAGCAGCATGCATGTCCTTATTAAATTGCCTGACAATGGACATATGCAAACTGGTGGAATAATATACCACAAGCTCGATCTTCTAGTTTAGAACATAGATAAGATCGAGATTTCCCAAGATTTTCATCTCAAATTCATATTTTAAATAGCTTGTAAGATCTCTTATTCCATTAAGAGTACTTATCATGTCCATACCGGTCGATATAGATAACTATAATTCGAATCAGGAACTTATTTAATACGCATGGAAAGAAACCTTACTTTTTTATCCCTTCCCAATCAAATAGTCACTTAGACGGGTATACCACATCCGCCCGATTGTTTAAATCAATAAGCGAGTGTTCCAACAGTAATCGCAAACACACTCCGCGGTTTAGAGTCATTCGACTTGGGAAGCAAAAGGCCATCATGCACTTTTGAAAATATCTTTGAGTCTAAATCTTCAGAGATATAACCACATCTACTATGTTTCAAGTTCTTTTGAAACTACCACGCAAACTAATTAACTGAACATTATGATGTTCAAATGAATAAGCGATCCAGGGGTTTGTGAGAAACCTCGTGCCTCAAGGTGATTCTTTATACTTTAAGACCTCATTCTTCTCACTACACTTTGTGACAAATAACCACATATGTCCCACAGGCTTTACACTAGGTTGGTTAGCACCGCCACACCAAATACTCGTATATTTGTCAAAGAACTAAGTTCTACCTGGATTGCGTAGGCCAAATATGCTATTCATTGTGCTCTACTTCTGGAGCAACTATTTATGGATTATATCATCATTGTGCACGCATGATCCTTCCATTGACTCATATGCATTCTCATAATACGTAAGGATTTCATTGTTCTCTAGAATCATTTAAAACTTTGGAGCGTCCTCCAGTTTGATTCATGGACATATTCAGAGACAATCTTATGAGATGATTTTTGATGATATAAATAAGTTGTGCCTTAATCACCTACTTCCCTTCTAGGTGAGGATTGATCGAACCAAGTGGTCTCTCCAACTTCCTTTATGGAGTCACGGCCTCAACCACACTTCCACTGAGTGTAGTTGCAAAACCTTAGTCTATGGTGTATATCCCATATTGAGGATTTGTAACTTTGCAGTAGGTTTGCAAAACTGGTATGTGTGATCTCATCACTTTAGCAACATCAGTGTACATTCTGAAAATCGAATATTCTCTATCACTTCACATTTACATTTGTGGAGTAAAAGAATCAATATGAGATACAGTGGGAACACACCACGATAATTCCTGTCGTTCTCTTATAAAATACTTTTTCTTATCTCCCCTAACGACGGGAAGACTGTCTCATTAAAGTGATAACCCGCAAATCTAGCGGTAAGAGATCTCCTGTCAAAAGTTTTAAAATGCGGATAATTGTTGGGAACTTATTTCCAACATAACTACTTAACAGTTTTGAAGACCCGTCATAGTACGATGTGGAGTCGTAATGGCACATATATAGTACAACCAAAAATGCGTAAGAACACGAATGTCAGGCTTAAATCCATTTACCAACTGGTACGCAGAAAAGGTTGACTAATATTGGGTTCTAAAAACGAATTAAGTAATAAGATGCGTGTAATATTGCATATCCCCAAAGCAATAAAAGATAGGTTGGTACGCATAACCTATTCCTTAGGCACCATCTGTAACCTTTGATGGTAGCCTCTGCGAGACCATTAGGTCTAAGATTCTCTATATTGATCTTATAAAACATACAATATTCATCAAGTCCTTTTGATGTAAATTTTCTAGCATTAATAAGGGTGGCGAGCCTTTGCACTTTGTATTGTGTATTATGTGCTACGAGTTTTTAAACGCAAATTTCTTGGGAACTATAACTAGTCCAAATTGTCAAAACATTCACCAGAGCCATAAGTCAATTTAATGGTCCGCATTCTGCATGAATATTTTTCTAAATTTCACCTTGTTATCTTTGTAATATGGATTGTTTACCATTTGCATCTTAGGATGGTCTCGATCCTGTTTTACTGAAGACTTTGTAAAAATGAGTGATATGCTTTATAACCTAAAAGCATAATGGGAAGGATGGGTTGTGCCAAAGCCTCGTATGAGTCGATACCCAATATTTCATTGCTGTGGTCAATATGGATTTAATAATTCAAATACTAGTGATTTACATTTCACTAGATTGATTTGACTCATTAGTTTCTCTAAAATACATTTCCTTCCAAATATATTAGAGACTATAAAAGGTGCAATCAATTAAATTCTCATCATTGTGAATTTAACAAGGTGATTAGCTCTCGGTACATATAGAGCTTTCGTGACTTTTAATCTTTGTTCCATCTTGGAAACAAAATTTGAGCAGTGCTTTGCTCGATGATCTAATCATCGTAGTCACATCATAAGGAACTAATTGAACAACTAATATTCCTTCAATTAGTGGGAGAAAAATCACTATCAGTTAGATCAAGTCTTGAGAGATTTAATAAGTATTACGTAACTAAAGTAGGATTCAACTCAATTTCTTTAGAGTGAATATATGTTACGTTTCATCCAGTTATATCTCAAGTGCTTTAGAGAATTTATGTCTTGTGGGAATGACGTACTTTTCGTTCCATAAGTGCAGACATTGGATCTAGTTCAATTAAATAGTCAATTGGCGTGCAAAGTTCTTCTTGTCATTAAAGTTGATGTGTAAAGCATGACCTCCTCTAGAAATTGGTTGCTACTATGATGCACGCATTACATTGCATATACCAACACCTACGACCAGGTGCATTTCCAACTCTTTCATTTATGATGGGAGCTAGAATTACATTTTAGCTGATCCCATGTTCGGTTGATACATGTATGTTGATGTTATTACTAATGAAGACAAAAGTACATCTTTGTCTCATGATACATATGTCCCTCTGCACATATTTCACTATGCCAACAAGTGGATTACATCCCACAGAACATTCAAATTTGGGGGAAAAATATCAAGTATCCAATAATGGTCATCAATCAAGTATCTAGTAATGGTGCTCAAGTACTTCTAAGCCCGAATGAAGACATTGAAATTGAGTTGGTACAACCAATTGAACGGAAAAAAACATCATTCAACTACAACCAATATCATATTCAAGAGAACAAAATAACAATAAAACCAAAATTCTTAATGGCCGAGATCGACAATCATAATTTAAATTGACTGTTTATATGCTGTGGACTTATCTTAAGACAAAAATAAACAAAACTAGGCATGTTCTAGAAACAAATAAATAAGCCTAGCAAATATTCAATGTAGAAATCCACAGTATAATTACATACCTCAAACTTTGGTTCTCGCTATACATACGCGAAACCGGAACAGCTTTGGTCGCGCACGTCCAGAACCAGAACAGGGCCCAGAAAACAGAACAGGATGGCAGCTGGAACAAGGCAGGCCTGGCCGAAACAGATGGACTAGACTGAACCGGGTGGACCGAACCGAGTGGGGCCGGGTGGGACAGAAGATTTCTCTCTGTTGGCGGAAACGTTCAAAGATCCAGTTGGAATGAAACGGCCAGAACCAGCGGCTGTTTCTGGATTGAAACGGACACCCGTTCTCCTCTTCCCCCGGAATAGTTAGGATCCCGATTCTCTTTCTCCTCTTTTTAGGATCCTGGACTGATTCTATCCCCTCTTTTTCCAAAGGATTACAATGGAGGAACACTGTGACAGAATCAATTGCCACACAGTCACATCAATCATGACAAACAGTGACAAAAAAAATAAAATAAAAAAAATAATCCTTCTTTCTATCTTTTATTAACAAAGATAATACAATTTTGTATTAAAATAAAACATATCATCATAGATTAAAACATATCATGGCAGATTAAAACAAAAACTTAGCTTGTAATTTAGTAGTGGGGCAGGGGGTTTGATTGTTGCACGTTAGATCATCGGAAGACAAACAGACCCTTCTCGTTTTCATGACTAAAAGACCATTTTCGTTCTTTGGTTTCACGAACATATATCTCCCACGGAGATGAACAATCACCGACATGAATATATAACAATAAAAATAAATTATTATTATAATACGTAAGCAAATCACGAATCGAGAGTCCAATATGATATATATATATATATATATATATATATATCCAACTTAGTTGTGATTTGATTCCAGCGATTTCCACATTAGCTTGACGATAATTACATAACTGCATTGATGTAAATCATCCATGTAGAAAAAAAAAATCAACCAATCTCGCTCGGCGACATATCATCGTGCTTGATAACGTTTTGCAGTGGAAATATAGAGAAGATAAAGAGACGGAGGAAAGTTTCTATTGATTAGCATCACCTGGTTACATAAAACAAAATCCTTTATATATATGTGAATGTGAAAGGGAAACCCTATATATCTAGTTGGACCGCACACCCATGGGCCGTAGGCCCTACAACATATTTAATAATATTCTTAACAAACAATTACACGTCAGACAATTACAAGATATATAACACAATCATCAAGATAACTAACTTCTTAGTTTCCACTTCCAACTTCCAAGAAATCTGCAAGGATGTCATTTGGGGTGAGATGACTGCTCAGTAGAATGCATTCCCAATCTCAAAACATGCTTAACAATATCAATGATACAAGTGACAAACAACATGAGTATACGACTGTTAGAGCACTACTCGGTCGAACTCGCAAGCGTTGCTATCTCAAGCTTTTTTGTCAAATTTAGTTGATCAAAACTATATACTTGATTTCTAGTCTACTTATAGCTATGTCTCGGATTAGGATAGATGTGTAGTTGAGCTTTAGACTTCACGACGTTCACTAATTGTAGACGAAGATCTACTGAGGGGAGCTTGGAGGAACTTCATCAACAAAAGGTATGTGGAGACTAAAACTTATCTATCACTCAGAAGTCTATTCTATTATATCTCCTAATGAGACTAAGACGTATAGCTATATAAAATTTTACATTATACACATTTGATATTTCGAGCTGAGTTTATCTCGCGTATATATTTCTCGAAATACGTGTTGGAAGCTTTTTGCTTTAACTATGTTCATCATATTCTTGACGAGTTTAGTTGGAAACAATTTATTTGTTGGAAACTAAATATTGAGTCAAAAGATGATCATGTGGAAATTGCCTTGAAACATCTTACATGATTTGTGTGAGACAATCATTTGATGTCGACTTGGAAAGTTTCGTATTGATCATTCGATCACTTGAAAATTACTTGAAGCTAATAGTTTGTGTGAGACAGTTATTGTCGTCTTCTAAGGATGTTTCAATGATTGAAATGGGAGTTTAGAACAATTAACCATGTCTAGATACAACACGGTATGCATACCTAGTATGCGAATTGTTTTGTAGTGATTCAGGTCCGGGAACCTTGTTTGCGTACCTCGTATGCGAACGGTTTTATCTGTAAAGGTACGGGAACCTTGTTTGCGTACCTAGTATGCGAACGGTTCTACCTGAGTTAGGTCCGAGATGGCTGGTCACGTACTTGGTATGCGAACGGCTGGACAGGCCAAGGTCTGGAGCTGCTGTTTGCGTACATGGTTTGCAAACACAGTGGTTTAAGTTCTAAAATCGGTTAAGTATGATTCCCATACTCATGAACTAAAACATTTATAAATTAAGGAATGCAATCTTTGCAAACCGTGGCTTAATGTTCATGAATTGATTCTTGTACTAGTACTTTGTACGATTACGAATCAATCCGATTTTGATTCAATTTGTTCATATATATTTCTATGAGATAGTGAACAATTGAACAACTCTATTTGAAACACAATTAGATTCATTTGATTATCTTTAATGCTTGATTGATCATCATATTTGATATAGAAGTGTTAGATGAATGTGGTTAAGACAAAAGTGTTCATATGGCTAACTTCGGTTAACTGTTATTGAGCCAACTCAATATACACATTTAGGTACGGCTACCCATATATAAATGAAGGTATATTTCATTTGTGTGTAACAAGCTAAAACCATCCAAAGATGGAGAAATATTTCTTTGGTTTTAAGCAAACTTAGCTTGAATCTTAAATCAGGATTTCATCTAACAGTGAATATTGAATGCTTTGTTACTATGTTATCTTAGATTTGATTATAAGCAAACCCTGATTTGAAAGACTATATAAGGGAGAACTCTAGCAACTGGAAAACCTAATCTCGACACTTTCCAGTGTCCTAGTTGTGACTAGAGTCGATTCTCCTTTAACCTAGGTTTTTCCAAAACCATATTAGGTGAACGACTTGAAGACTTCATTTAGGATTCGTGAAGCCAGATCCAACTATTTTCTCTGTAGTTGCGTATTCTGATCTTACTCGTTTTATCGTATTGAGTACTATCTTTTCTAAGATTTGCTCGAGATTTATCTCCGATAGGTAAGATATAAAAAGTAATCACAAAGTTCTTCGTCTAAGACTTTGTGGTTCTGCAATAACTTTTTCTACTACCATATAGTTAAGTTATTGTGAGGTGATTGATATTTCTAAGCTGCTCTTCGGGAGTATAAGACCGATTATCAATCGGTTCCTGTTCACCTTGATTTATCATAAGACATAACAAAACTTCATAGGTACTTCTATGGGAGATGTATTTATCTATCAGAATAGACTTATCTGTGGGAGACAATTTTGTTTATAAGTTTTCGACTTTGGGTCGTAGCAACTCTTAGTTTCGGGTGAGATCAGCTAAGGGAATCAAGTGCGCAGAATCCGGCGTGGTTCTAGAGGCATAAGGAACGCGACTGTACCTTAATCGGTGTGAGACTTGGTTAGGACTCAACTACATTCTAGTCCGAAGTTAACTTGTAGTAGGCTAGTGTCTGTAGCGGCTTAATACAGTGTGGTGTTCAAAGATGGACAAGGTCCCGAGGTTTTTCTGCATTTGCGGTTTCATCGTTAACAAAATTTCGTATTTCTTTTCTGCATTATATTTGTTTATATAATTGAAATATCACAGGTTGTGCGTAGTTCAATCAATTGGTAAATCCGACCTTTGTTTGTTGGATATAAATTGATTGACACTTGGGCATTGGTCTTTGGTACCGTGCAAGTATTTCTCATATCAATCAGGCTCATAGATTTCTATTTGTTTGATTTGCTGATTGAATTGAGAAAAAGAGATATAACTCTTTGATATCTTTCTTGATAGAGCTCGCTTTATTAGCTGGTGCTCTCGGAATAATATTGGAGTTAGTCCAAACAGATTGCCGGACGAATTATTGGGTGTGGGTTGTTATACCCCCGTTTTTTCAACGACATAATCTCGAGCAAATCATTGATATGGATATTCAACCATCAAGATTACCACAAAAGTTTTATTTTTAGCAAATCGTCTAATTTAGACTTCAAAAAAAGACTTCATAGTATTAATAACAAATCACCCAATTCATTTGTTCAATATGAGTTCATAATACCAATATTATTGTCAACTAATCATCCATTTTGGATTTAACGCATCAATTCACAATTCATCCATTTAAGTTTCAACGCATGAGTTCACGGTACGAAAACCTTGGTTCATAAACCCACATATCGTTTCTCCGGCACGGATAACCGCCATCGATGGCAAGGAACAAATGTTCTTATGGGGATCATACCCATTTTCTCTCGGAGATCACTACCCATTTCATTTTCGTTATCAGACACGAACAACCGCCATCGATGGTCAGGAACACATTTTCCTACATGGGGATCATTTCCCATTTAACTCTCGAGGATCATTACCTGCCGTTAACATGAAACCATATTCCATCTAACGGTAAAACATGAATTTATTTATAAATTTTAAATCATTTTTACAAACAATACAAGCGACCATGACTTAACAACATATGATAAACAACATGAGTTTCTTTTGGGCATTTATGCTAACAAGCTAACTACACACTTTTTACATCTTGCATCTCAGGGTGATTAATTTATCCGATCTTCCTAATATTTTAGGATAACATACATAACTCAATAAGCAAATTCATTACAAAAATTCACATTAAACTAACGGCTCAATCAAAAGATAATGATTTTATATTATCATCCTAAAAACTAGGCAGATTACATGTCATAACCATATAATTTATATTAAATTCAAAATACTCAGTAATTGAGCAAATCCAAATCCACATGAAACATAATACATAAACCTACAACTTTCATGAAGACTACACATTATTTTAAAATCATCAAGATTTCATGAATCAAACAAAAACATGATAAAGCGAATCTGTCCAGAAATTTCAGATTTTATTATCTATACTAACACAAACATTCAACGTTGAATTTATAGTAGATTATTAAATTTTAACTAGTGATACACAATTATTTTACCTACCAATAATTAAAGGCCGATCATCAATCGGATGCATAGAATTATACACATAAAATTAGAACCCTAATGATATAAGATTAAACAAAATTAAAAATCAAGTATAACAAAGAAACACAATGAGAAAGGGGATTTAGCATTCTACCTTTTAATTGCTTTCAAAATCCTCCTTATTTTCTTCATCCTTCTTCTTTAAAATCTCTAACCATATCACCTTCTTATCCTTTGTAGCCTATGGTTTTCTAACATCTAAAATTTTCTTCTCTAATACATTTCTCCTTATTTATAATATAAACCTTATACTAATATCTTTTCTTATAATAAGGGACCCCCAAAAGCCACATGTCGTCCCCACAATTAATCTTGAATCTGGTGAAGCCACGTCAGCATCAACTTTCCCTATTAGCGGCATCTGATTGGCCACCACTCAACAAGCACTACTTATTAAGGCGCGGGCCATCCGGCATCTTGAAGGGTCACTTTTAAAAGACACGGAGCGTCTAAATATATTCTCTAACTGATTGGCTATTCACATATTCCTATAAGACGCAATCCAATAGACAACCCATACTGCCAACACAATAGACATTGTATACATTTTCACACCTATTTGTGGTAAGTTTACTCAGGCGTCTCTAAGTTACGAAAAGAAATATCCCCACATGGTTGAGGAACAAAAGTCACATGTTCTGGGATGTTTTTGTAAGAATATTTATATACACAGAAATATTCCATTGGGCCATGTAATAATTTTGGTTAATTATAGATTATTGCTAAATTATGGCGGTTACCATTTATGGGATTATTTCCTAATATCTCTTCTTTGATGGACGGTCGAGATCTAATGCTATAACTAAACCCTAGGAACTTGGTCCTCCGTCTACCTATAAAAGGAACACAATAGCCATCAGTATTGGGTTCGAGAATTTACAATTCATAACATAAGAGGTGAAGAAGGAGAAACCATGACCTCCACAAGGTATTACTGCTACCACTAGTTGATCAACGACGAGCTACGGAATAACGTTATAAGGTATTTCTCACAAATCATTTTATGTATATTTATTGTGTGATTATCATGAAGTTCAACGATCCAAAATCAAGTACCTTTAAAATTAAAACTTATAGTTTTTTAATCCCCTAAAAGGAAGCAAACAAAACGTAATCTTTAAGAACACTATTACCAAAAGTCACCTATAAGGTAACTCTTTTTCTAACTGGCACAACCCATGAAGATATATCCCATGTTACCAATCGTAACCATTTATCTTTAAATTTAGTATGTCACGTCGTTTTATAAATACACACGTGCACTACAGGAAAACTACCAAACCCGGCCACCACTTTGCATATCCAAAGTCCCAAAATAATGGATGATGACAGAGAATGGCATGAGGCAATGAAAGATGCAGTTACTTGCCCATCCAGTAAGTTATAACGTAAAACGTTTATTACGTTGTTACTGTAGATTTTTTGTGAAATACAAAATCCAAAACAACTATGGAACCGATAGTGAAGTGATCGCTGTCGTATGCGTCAAAAATAATTTCACTTTCCTAAAGTATATGATAAGAAAGAGTTCGTATCCACAGAGAGGCAATTGTAGTTATTACGTATTCAATTTCTTAAAGTAACCAATTGGGGGGATTTCTGAATTTTAAGTAAGCAATAAAAACAAATTAAAAGCAAAGTAAATTGTAGGAAGTAATCAATGGAGAAAGATATTGGTCAAGGAATTCATCTTCAATCTTAGACATGTGCTTGCATAAATGATTAGAATTACTATTTAATCTCTTGTGTTATCAAAAGTCTAGAGAATCGAGAAAGCAAGATAATCTATTAATTTCTCAAGTTCATCAACACACACATTAGGGCTGCGTATGTGAATTCTACCTAAAGAATAACCTAACGCCTTGCGCTAATCAAGTTCAATTCCTAGGAGCATTAAGTTTCAGAAATAGGCTAATCAATGCAATTGTCATGCGTTGCACATAACAATTCGAACAATGGTCAAACTCTACATATGATTACGAGAGTGTATCACTACAAACCGTAAACATATCATGCTACTTGTATTCAAGGTTATCGCTTGATGAAAAACCCTAAAATAGCTATGGACTAAGATGCAAGTTCAATTAATTGGCCACTTAACTAATCAAACATCATAATCCTATCACAATACTTCAATCATGTGATCATAAAAACAAGAGAGAATTGAACGATAATCAAGAGAGAAAACTAATACATAAAGCAAACACAAGTTTTAGAAATCGGACTACATCCTTAACCAATAATATAAAATTTAGCTACTCATAGCTATGGAGTTCATCACAAAAATATAAGTTGAATAAAGAAGAAGATGAACAAAAGCAAACCCTAGTTGTGTAAACAAAAGCGGCTCTCCAAGTTCCAAGAATAAGATATGATGAGTTGTAGAAGACTTTCCCTTTTATAACTTTTCTCAACTTCTAAAATTAGGTCTAGCCTTCAAAGTCCATTAGATGAAAATCCACCAAGCCCATAAGAGAGAGAAACCCATGTAGAAAATATGTCACAAAAGTGGTCACCGGAAATCTGGTATTGTGGCCGGAAATCGGCCGGAAAAGTCGCCGGAAAACGGTTCCGGTGACCGGCAAAGTCCGCCCGGTCACCGGTCAACGGGTCGGATCGGTCTAGTCAACTGAATCAGCTCACTGATTCAAACCGGGTCATCAGACGAGTCAGGATCATGAGTCAGATAGGCGAGTTAGACAATCAGCCGGACCACTGAGCTGAGTGGCATTGGCAGAAGGCCATTGCACAAGCCAAAGCTGTGCTGCGCAATCCTTGTGCATCACCAACTAGGTCACGGCCAAGATGGCCCTGTGACATCCTCCATCACTCACAAATCTGCTGCCCATTCTCAATTCTTGCAACCACCAATAATCAGCAATAATATATACAAGACCAGCTGCTCCTTCATCATACATTCCCCTCTCAGGCCATCCTTCTCAGCTCCTTAAAGCGGCACACAACATCTGCAACTTGAGCTACATCCGAGTCTCCAACCGCAGCTGCGATTCCACCATTTTCAGTTCCCACCTCTTGCTCTAAACCTCAGTTCCTCCATCACTGGCTGCAACCACTAAATCCATTCTCTGCCTCAGTCTTGTGTTCAAACTGCACAAGAAACACCAACAGCTCCTGCAACTCTTTGCACAGCCTCCTATTCCTCCAACTGCAACACAATCATCAGGTCCTAGACCAAAGTATACCCATGACCTGCAATGCCTCCCACTCTAGCTACCCTGCAATAACACATACATCTAAAACAACTTCACTTCCATTTCAGCTCATTTCTTGCAGCTTAACCATCTCTGCACTCTGCCATTCTGTCATCTCAGGCCAACCAATAGTACAGCCTCAGCTCATCTGAGCTGCAATTGCAATCCTTGCTTCCCTTTACCATCTGGCATTCAACCCAAGGCTCAACTTTGAGTCCTGCACTGCACCAGCCTACACTTCACTGCATTTCAACCACCTACCATCTCCACTGAGCTCAGGATCACTAAAAATATGCATACCAGCAGCCTAACATTCATCTACACAAATTCACTGGCTCCATGTCTCTCACAGACTACTTCTACCTCTGCAGCCTTGCCATTTCAACTTGATCCCTATGAACAACCCTCATAACAACCTCATTCCACGTTGTCTCAGATTCTAATTCGGCTCAACCCTAACTTGAACTACACCAAAGATCTGCAATTACCACACATCTATTTCCAAAGCTCAATCCATCTCAGTAGCAGCAACAATGACCAACATCGACCAATTCAATCATCAGAATCCAATTAATCCTCAAACCCACCTCCTTATTACTGAGATTGAGCTTAGATTCCATTGAATCTCACAGTTTCACCATAAGAACCCTAATTTCTCCTCATAAGAACAACAACTTCACTGGAATCGAATGACACCCAGATCTCCTTCTTATCTTCATCACCGGCAACAACTCAACTCTCCAGCCATGAATCGTAACTTTAATTTCTTCAGCTGAGTTTAAACTCACAAAACCCATCCTCAATTCGAGCGTCAATTGCTTGCATCAGCAGATCTCTTCTATCTCAGATCAATCTTCACTATTTATCGAACCACCACACTTCACAAAAAACTATCCCCTCGATCTCATTCCTCTCTGAACAGTACCCGCTTCAACCATGATTTCTTGCCGTTAACTCAGTCCTGGGTTTAACTCAAATCCTAGCTTTGATTCCTCAGAAATCATTAGAGCTATCAAATATCAATCCTCCTTCTTCTCTGATTCGAACGGCTACATCTCTTCACTTGAACCCAAACATCCATTAACCCCTCTCGACCTCCACTTCTGTTGAAATTTGGAGAAAGACAAATGATTGAGAAAATGATTTCTCAATTTCAGGGCTTGGTGTAATAATTGGGATAGAGACGCCCAACATAAGAACCACCCCATATGGGTGCCTATATTAGGTGGTCATTTCTGATAAGGGCTAGCCTAGAGTTTCCAGCCCCTTATCCTCAGCTGATCTGTATTTAGTACTCCTTCAAATAGGGTTGCCCCCTTAACCTTGGCTGGGCTCCAGATAGTGTCCGCTCCTGAAATGACAATTTTGCCCTTTTTGCTCAAATAGAGTAATTTCTTCTTCTTTTCCTCCGTGCGACTCCAGAGTACCTAATAACTCAAAAACACGCGTAAAGTACATAATTCACAAGAAAAATAGCAAAGAAAGCGTAAACTCTAAATAGTAAATACGGTGTATTCTACACCTATCATGAAGACTCTTCAACATCCACAAAAAACTATATTAGACAATGAAGATCTTGAGGTCGAAGATGAACAACTCAAAAAGAAAACCTGCTCATCAGTCAAGAACTACATCACTACAAAACTCCACTTTTTGAAGATTTTTTACGGCCACACAAGGGATTGTACATCGAGCAGAGAAAGGTACTTGGGGTACCGGGCACTAACAAAGGAGGAACATATAGAAGGAATAAAAGGGAGTTTTTTTGTCTTCGGAAGTGGTGGGACGGGAAAAACATATCTATGCAAAATTTTGGCAGCTCTATGTAAAAGTTTGGCAGCCAGTAAGATCAAGATCGAAAATTATTTTAACAGTAGCATCATCAGGAATAACATCACTCTCATTGCAAGAAGGGAGGACAACACATTCAAAATTCAAAATGCCCCTTGAAGTTGATGAAAACTCATGATGTCACATACCGAAGGAAACACATTTGGCGGTGTTGATATAAAGGGTAGACTTAGATTCTGATATATGGAAGTGCTAAAGAACCAACCGGCTTTACAGAAAATACTGTGTACAAAGAAGTCTTCTGTAATTTACACTCGGGTATCAGTCCTCAATACACAATTTGATTTGGTTGATTCCAACATAGAAAAGGGCATGCCCTAGATATACTTTAAACAAACAAAAAATTCCTCATGCTTGAGATATCCTGTCCCATAGTCAGATAGCAGAGTGGCCAATAACTTTAATTCATGGAAACTAAACTATTGTCATTTATTTAATTATTCTAGGAGTATCAAAGAAATAGAGTAGAGAGTAAAGTCATCTAAATCACTCATCTATAGACAATAACTTACATATACAATTGAAATATCCAAACGGAAACATTTCAATACAGTTAATAATGACATAAACATTTCAATATAGTTAATAATGACGATTTAGAGGAAAAAATCAAAAAGAGATTAGAGTTAAAGAGTACTAAATTGCATAATAAAATGAGATGTATCTTAACATACAATTCAGTAATGCATGCAGGTGCGTATGCACCTGGTTAAGAGCTTGTTATTATTAACACTAAATCTCATATTTATTATTTTATTTAACTCTTTAATTGTCTTTTCATTTTCCTTAAAATTATTTTCTTTTTATTTGTATCAAAACTATAATTATAATTGGATGACTATTTCCACCCTAACCTTTTACTAAGTGACTGGAGAAGTTCAAGCAACCCATATAGGCTCACGCAAAATAAACTACTCATTAAGAACCCAAATCACATGGTTAGGTAATTCAGGTATACCCTAACCTGAAACATATGTAAATAAAATACCGGGCATTGCAATCATCCTTTTATAGGTTTTCCCAATCAGAAGTAAGTTTTAAAAATTCTAGATTTTTTCTTAATGTGTTATTTTCGAATATGAATCTCAAGGTTACCCCAAGCATCTTAGGATGTCTAGAAAATGGATACATGATGTTGAAGATCTCGGCTTACTGCATGTAGTATAGCATTCAAATCATCTGAGTTATGCTTGGAAAGACTCATTTCCCTTTCACCGTACGATTCGAAACTTTTATACACATTTTTCGAATTTTCCACTTTTGGACGTACATATTCATTAACTATTAATACCTAAGTATTACATTTATGAGATTGAAGGAAAGATCTCATTGCAGACTTTCACCCTAGATAGTTGGTACCATCAAATCTTGGTGGTACGTTAACTTAACCCGATTCATGAAAACCTGAATTCATTGTCCTTATAGGTTGGATCGCACCAAACGCAAATTGTTAAATCTTATCGTGTTTTCATATTATTTCCCTTATTTTATGAAATTCTTGCTCATGCGAAATTCTCGCGAGCCATCTACCAATTGAGTGGGGATTGTATCCGCTTAATGCTTGAGTTCACCAACCGTGGTTCTGGTAAGGGATCTCTTTATCCCAAAGAAGTCAGGAATCATAAATTTGAGGACTTAGAGATATTCGCTGAAAAGTATACAGTAGAGAGCTTCTTCGAAAACTATGAAGTAATAAACATGAAGAATGATAGAACTTACGGGGTGCTCGCCAAGAGAAGAGAGAATGTCGCAACCGATAAAATACTTATATGATATCGATCGGCATTCCGGCAAGAACAATGTTCCTCGTCACTCTAAAGACGACAGATGGCGCGTCTTTCCGCTAGTTTTGAAAGGACCTTATATTTCGAGTTCAAATGTGCTCCCTCGCGAATCTCGCCAATTATCAACTCTTGGGTTTTTAACGTCCGAGAAATCAAAAGAGGTATACTTCCTAAATTTTCCTCGCTTTATAATCTCCACTCCTTTTTATACCTATTAATCTTGTGAAATTTTCAGATTATCAAGTTGAGAAAAAGCTACAAAAGAAATGCTAAGGCAAGTTAGCGGCACTCCATTCGATCACGGATGAAGTAAGAAATACTTTTCTTTATTATTTTTAACAATATTGTTGCCTGCTTTCTTATCTTCATTCGTGTGCGAAGGTTGGTGTTGAAGTTGTCAAGAATAAGAAAGTTCTAAGGTTGCGAAGACCAAAGGCAAGGGTAAAGGTTCTCTTCAGCAGGAGAAGTCTACTGCCCCACCTTCAAATAAACGAAAGATTAAGTCCAGTGAAAGCTCTGATGATGAAGATAATGATGATGTTGATACTTCTCTCGCAAAGGAGGATTTTCCAACTGAATCTTCAATGGCACAACTGTCCAAAGATCTTCCGACTCCATGCAAGGGATTGAGATGATCGTCTTTCTAGTACATGTAAAGCTCTCGTGAGTATCTGCGATGCCCTTTGCTAGAGGGTGATGATTCTCTTCATGGGGTCTCGGGATCGGTGACTCCTAGCTTTCTAAATTCGCTTGGTGTCTTGGCATGTCTTTGTTCCCTTATTTCTTCATAATTTTGATTTTAAGTTATATCTTGATAATTTCTTTACTTTCCTTTACAAGCCCGGAGAGTTTCCTTCGTTGTTGCCTCAGATCTTGAGAAAAGGCGCAAGATTCTCGAAAAGAAGAATCTTCAACTTCGCAAGAAAATGAAGAATTGGAAGTCGAAGTCTGTTACTCTTCGCAAGAGAAATGAAGAATTTGAAACTGAAGCCGCTACTCTTGCGAGAAAACTAAGCAATTAGAAGTCGATTCTTCCACTCAAGAATAAGATATCTAGTCTTCAAAGTGCCAATCAACAACTTTATGGTATGAGACTTTTTCTTTTTTCCTTTGTTTTATTCTCTCATTATCTTCCCTCATCTGATTTACCATTTTTGCAGACGTTTATAATCTTTCTGATGAAGCCATTCTTCTTCACCGTTCCCCCGACCCTATGGATAACAATGCCCTTCTTGATCACCTCAACAATTCTTTGAATAGTTTTTCAAATGGCAAGATTAAATCTCTTCCTCTAAATGAACTTCAATCCAAATTTCGCTCTTAGAAATTGATCATAGATCTAGCTTAGGCTTAGCCAACCAATTTAAGCGTCTTTATCTTAATTCTAAAGAGAAAATTAATACTTTAAGAACCAAGATCATTGATCTCATAAATGGTAAAGATCGCACTGCTAGACAAGTTGCTCAAGCATTAGCGAAATTCCAAAAAACTCTTCTTGAGGTTCAAATTGAACGTGATGAATCTTACCCCAAAAACGCTGTACTTAGCGAAAGAGAAAATCAAATTCGCTCCCTTCATGAAGACACAATTGAAGCAAAATGCCATACTTAGCAAAAATACAAGACACAATTGAAGCAAAATCGGTTTGATTCACTCGAATCAATTCATGAACATTATAGCCGCGGTTTGCAAAAGATTGCATTCCTTATTATATAAATGTACTAGTTCATGAGATAACCGATTCTAGAACATAACCAACTCAAGTATGCAAATGGGTATTCATACCTAAGTAGCCGGACTTGGATTGTGTTCGCCAGTATGCAAACGTGTACGCATACTGTTGTACACTTCCAAACTTCAGTTGAAACCAGTACGCGTACATGTACGCATATTACAGTTCCCGGACTTCAACTGTCTTCACCAGTACGCGTACATGTACGCATACTCTAGCTCCCGGACTTCTCTTGACCAACTAGTACGCATACGGGTATGCATACTAAGATCCGGTCTTGGATCACACATATGCAAGTACGCACGTTGTGCTTATAATCCAATCATGGTTAAGTATTCTAAACTCTCATTTCAATCATTGAAAAATTCTTAGAAGACGACAATATCTATCTCACACAAACTATTAGCTTCAAAGCAATTTTCAAGTGATCGAATGATCAATACGAAACATTCCGAGTCTACATCAGATGACTGTCTCACACAAATCATGTAAGATGTTACCAGTCGATTTTCACATGATCATCTTTTGACTTTCGTCAAGAATATAAGATGAACTTGGTTAAAGCGAAAGCTTACCAACACATATTTCGAGAAATATGTAAGCGAGCTAAACTCGGCTCAAAATATCAAATGTGTATAAATTAAAGTCTATATAGCTATATGACTTTTGTCTCAAATAGGAGATAGAGTAGAAATAGACTTCTGAGTGATAGATGAGTTTCAGTCTCCACATACCTTTTATTGATGAAGTTCCACAAGATCCCCTTAGTAGTTCTTCGTCTTTAATTGATGAACGCCGTGAAGTTTAAAGCTCAACTACACATTCTATCCTAGTTCGAGACATAGCTATAAGTAGACTAGAAATCAAGACTTATAGTTTTGATCACTAAACTTGAAAAACAAGCTTGAGATAGCAACGCTTGCGAGTTCGACCGAGCAGTGCTCTAACAAAACTGTTTGTTGGATCCCATATAATCAAGTGTGCAAGACGAATCACAAAGATCGGAAACCAAAAAGAGAAATCTTCAATCTTCAAATCGCTGCAAACAACTTGATTCACTACTAACCAACATCCACATAATGGAGTCAGTTAATATTGATTGATCAATATATAGTTCTATCTACATATCTTTAATCTCGAGATCTGTAATAGTCATACCCTCAAACAAACTTGAGTGGCCAAATTAGATCCTTATTAGGGTTCGATCCTGGATTAGATATGTACTTGGGATCGAACCTAGATTAGATCCTTAGTATAGATCGATTCTAGAGTAGATCCTTGAATAAAAATTTTAATTACAAAAGAAGTTTTGCAAGTCTACTTCCTTAAACTATATATTTGAAATTTATTTCAAACATAATTCCTAGGTATGGATTCATCTGGAAGCTCAACATACTAAATTACAATGAAATCCATTGATAAACTATACTTTGTAACTCCATATAGTCAAGTTATATAAACAACTAGTATATCATTCCTTTATGATACTTTGATCATAGTACAATGACTAAGCCGATAATCGTAAAGTCATTTTAAACAAAATTTTCTTCGTATGTTATGTTTTCAATGAATATTGTCTGGAAAGAAGAAAAGATAGAAATGAAACAATTCAAGTTTGTAGTTATTAACCCCAAACTGATAGATGATGTCTTCGTTGTGGTCGATAATCTTCAGGGTCTCAGTGAGTAACAAAAGCAAGTTTCAACATTTCTATGTTCATAATCTAACCTAACTAAGTTGACTTTAGTAACCAAATCAAACGGTTCCGAGTTTTGGGACTAAACTTGACATACTAACGCTTTCTTGTGGCCGAGCAACACTGTAACAATGAGTTTTCTTGTGGTTTGTGCAGACAATAACATGATACATGCTTTGGTTCAAGCGGATCCTAGTAACCCTGGGTGGATTTTCACATGTATATATGGTTTCTCTGCTCTTTCTAACAAAAAAACAACAATAAGAAATCATTAATAATTTAGGTCAGAAAGTCTTTCAATCATGAGTTCTACTAGGTGATTTTGAACATTCATCTGGTTGACAATAACCATTGTACTTCTTCTTTTACTGATAACATAGTAAATCTTATGCTTTATAATGTTGGTCTGGAGGATTTAGGTTTTATTAGCAAAGGCCATACTTGTATTAACAATAACCATGAAACGGTTGGAGAATATCTAAAATTCACATGATCTTAGTTAATGCAAATTGGAATAATTATGTTAGAGCATAGCTCGGTTGAACCCACCAAGCGTTGGTATGTCAAGTTTGGTTGTCATATTTTAGTGAACCAAAACTCATTTAAAGAGTCGCTTGATTATTTACTAGAGTCAACTTCGTATAGGTTTACTACAAAGTTATTAGGATATGAGACTTACAAGTATTACGTGAAGACTTGAATAATGTGAAGAAGTAAAGAGCTACAACGACGACATCATCCTTCCTATTGAGGTTAGTGATATTTGACTTGAACTGTTTCATTCCTAACGTATCTTTCAAGTCGTGCATATTGAAAACATAACTGCGAAGCTGTGAATGATTATACTCTAGTTTGACATAATATTAAGGAATTACAATACGAAGTATAACGTCTATGTTTTGAACTTCGACATAATCGTATGAATGCTATTGTGATTATGTATGGGTATGGGTGAAGATTTCGTCCTAGGAATCAATGTTTTTACATTCGTTTAAAGGAAGTACAATTCATAAACTTGTTTTGTGAATCGAAAGGGAAATCGCTAGGCTTATTGATATTGTTATTCATTGCAAATCTTTGGATTACCAATATGTGTGTTTAGTATAACCACTCATAACTTGTTTATGTATCTTGGTAAAAACTATTCACAAGGCCTGACTTTTGTATTGGTATGATTTTTATTAATGAAACCGATCTTAAGTAATCACCTGAGATGGTACGATCGATATGTTGTAATTGGTATGACCAACTATAGACATTGGGGAACCGATCCTAGTAAGAGGTGCAACCGATCACAAGTATGTGGAATCGATCCTTGTAAGAGGTGCAACAAGTCTTAGTTATTGGTAACCGATCCTATGACTTGTGCAACCGAATACAAGTTAAATACCATAAATATGTGGTAACCGATCCTAATACCTAGTCAACCAAATTTTGGAAAGCTAGTGTGACCGATCCTAGTACCCACATGGAGGTAGAAACGAAACTTGTTTTGGTAGAATCGTGAAACCCATGATTGGTGATTTGATAGGATAATCAATCACATAGTTCTTGGAAGTCAGATGAACCAATTCTAAAATTGTTTGGAAGTGTGGAAAATCGGTTCCAAGATTGTAAATATGAAAAAGGATTTACAAAGTAAAGATGTCGACATACTTTGAACAAGTGCAGTAACTCTTATCTTTTATTGTTCAAAGATATTCCTTAATAGCTAAAGGGGAATCCCGGATCGAAATTGTAGTAGCAGGAAATCCCACACTACACCCCTCACAAGAATTCATACAATCAAGTCATTTTAAGATGAACAATCACAATCTTTATTGATTAATCTCACAAATGTTACAAAATGATAAGGAAATCAACTAAAGAATTAACAACCGCTCTGAACTTTCTCTCTCCTAATGACTTGCTCAACACTCGAAAAAGATCTCCCCTTCCTTAAGCCTGTTCGGCTCTTTATATAGGACATTACATAGTGGATGACAGCTAAGATGTCCTTTATTTTCGGATCTGACTTGCGACACTCTCGCAAGTATTCAAATGTTAAATCTCGCAACACTCCTAAATCTCGCTTGGTCTTCACACCTTTCTCGTGCTCAGGCTGTCGTCATCCGTTGCGTCATTTCTATTACCAATCTGCGATGTCTTCGCAGTGCGCCGTTCATGGATTTCGCAAGGGTATTGGTGTTGCGATATTCTGATCCTACATCTTGCCTCTTCTCATGTCTTCTCTGCGAAGGAGAGAATGTCATGAGAACTTGTCCTTTCAAAATGCCGCAGCTGTTCATTTTATCATATTTTTCTGTATTGACATGATTCTGTACTTTTATTCAGAATTTATTACACGTATCTCTTCTTCCATCCATTTCTTGACACGTCTTTTTCAACCACTATTTCTCAACCGTTCATGTCTACTCTTCGCATTAAATGTGTTTGCCTTTTCGAGAAATCTTCTCTCTATATATATTTTTCTTACTCTTCTCTTCTTCTTTTTTACTTTCCTTCTTGTTTTCTCTGCAATTTTTCTTCAACATTTCTCTGTAACTTCCGCTTCTGCTACTGTAAATCTTCTTCTTTTCACTTCTTTTGATCTTTAGTTTTCTCTTCATTCCCATACTCTGAAAATGCCTCCAGTCGGTCGTAAATATGAAGCTTCTCTGGACAAAGTTCAGAAAGATTTCGAAGAGAAAGGTTTCATATTAACCACCATTCCCAATCAAGAATCTAAATCCATTCTTTATGCTAAACTGTTTTCTGATCATCATCGTGATGATCAGGAAATCATAATTTTGCTAGGTCAGATTCTCGCTGGCCTTCCCATTCCTCTCTATGACCCTGATCTTCCCTTATTTTATGAAATTCTTGCTCATGCGAAATTCTCGCGAGCCATCTACCAATTGAGTGGGGATTGTATCCGCTTAATGCTTGAGTTCACCAACCGTGGTGCTGGTAAGGGATCTCTTTATCCCAAAGAAGTAAGGAATCATAAATTTGAGGACTTAGAGATATTCGCTGAAAAGTATACAGTAGAGAGCTTCTTCGAAAACTATGAAGTAATAAACATGAAGAATGATAGAACTCGCTGGGGTGCTCGCTTGAAGAGAAGAGAGAATGTCGCCAGCGATAAAATACTTATGCAGGATATCGACTGGCATTCTGGCAAGAACAATGTTCCTCGTCACTCTAAAGACGACAGATGGCGCGTCTTTCCGCTAGTTTTGAAAGGACCTTATATTTCAGGTTCAAATGTGCTCCCTGCGAATCTCGCCAATTATCAACCTTGGGTTTTTAACTGGCCTGAGAAATCAAAAGAGGTATACTTCCTAAATTTTCCTCAGTTTATAATCTCCACTCCTTTTTATACCTATTAATCTTGTGAAATTTTCAGATTATCAAGTTGAGAAAAAGCTACAAAAGAAATGCTAAGGCAAGTACCCTAGCGGCACTCCATTCGATCACGGATGAAGTAAGAAATACTTTTCTTTATTATTTTTAACAATATTGTTGCCTCTGTTTCTTATCTTCATTCGTGTGCGAAGGTTGGTGTTGAAGTTGCTGAAGAATAAGAAAGTTCTAAGGTTGCGAAGACCAAAGGCAAGGGTAAAGGTTCTCTTCGCAGGGAGAAGTCTACTGCCCCACCTTCAAATAAACGAAAGATTAAGTCCAGTGAAAGCTCTGATGATGAAGATAATGATGATGTTGATACTTCTCTCGCAAAGGAGGATTTTCCAACTGAATCTTCAATGGCACAACTGTCCAGCATCTTCTCTGACTCCATGCAAGGGATTGGAGATGATCGTCTTTCTAGTACATGTAAAGCTCTCGTGAGTATCTGCGATGCTCCTTTGCTAGAGGGTGATGATTCTCTTCATGGGGTCTCCAGATCAGTGACTCCTAGCTTTCTAAATTCGCTTGGTGTCTTGGCATGTCTTTGTTCCCTTATTTCTTCATAATTTTGATTTTAAGTTATATCTTGATAATTTCTTTACTTTCCTTTACAGTCCGGGAGAGTTTCCTTCGCTGTTGCCTCAGATCTTGAGAAAAGGCGCAGTATTCTCGAAAAGAAGAATCTTCAACTTCGCAAGAAAAATGAAGAATTGGAAGTCAAGTCAAGCTGTTACTCTTCGCAAGAGAAATGAAGAATTTGAAACGAAGCTGCTACTCTTCGCGAGAAAACTAAGCAATTAGAAGCTGATTCTTCCACTCAGAAGAATAAGATATCTAGTCTTCAAAGTGCCAATCAACAACTTTATGGTATGAGACTTTTTCTTTTTTCCTTTGTTTTATTCTCTCATTATCTTCCCTCATCTGATTTACCATTTTGCAGACGTTTATAATCTTTCGATGAAGCCATTCTTCTTCACTCGTTCCTGACCCTATGGATAACAATGCCCTTCTTGATCACCTCAACAATTCTTTGAATAGTTTTTCAAATGACAAGATTAAATCTCTTCCTCTAAATGAACTTCAATCCAAATTTCGCCTCTTAGAAATTGATCATAGATCTAGCTTAGGCTTAGCCAACCAATTTAAGCGTCTTTATCTTAATTCTAAAGAGAAAATTAATACTTTAAGAACCAAAATCAGTGATCTCATAGATGATAAAGATCGCATTGCTAGACAAGGTGCTCAAGCATTAGCGAAATTCCAAAAGACTCTTCTTGAGGTTCAAATTGAACGAGATGAATCTATCCGCAAAAATGCCATACTTAGCGAAAGAGAAAATCAAATTCGCTCCCTTCTTCTCATAAATAATGACGATGAATTCGCTTGGGCTGCGAAAGTTCTAGATGATGCCAGAAATAATTTAGGTGTTAACGTTAGTCTTCAAGCTGAGCATACGGCCTTGGTTAGGGATATGATTTCTGACAGAGAAGGTTGTTAATTGTTCTTCTCTATTTAACTGTTTGTCTTTCATGAATTTGTTGTTAAGTTGCTGATTCATTGTCACATATTCGCAGGAGCTGAAGAGAGATTTCGTAAAAGAATTGAAGAACTTGAGTCTGAGAAGGAGCAGCTCAAAAAGAACCTTTCTTCTCGAGATGATAAATATTCTAGGTTGAAGAAGCAACTACAGATTACTGTTGCGAATTTTAAGAATGATGCTACTCTCTTTCGCAATCAGACTATTAAGATGGTCTGCGACGACAACAATATTCCTCATTCTGCATATCCTTGCCTTCTTGAAGAAATCCCCAAGAATGTACCTTCTCTAGATATCTCTGACATCGATGCTAGTGAAGAAGAAGAATCTGATGGAGATGAAGAAGAAGAAGAGTCAAACGAGAAATACTTCTGTTTTCTTCTTTCTCTTTTTGTAATATTTGTACATTCATTCTTTTAGTCTTCTATTTTTGTAATCTTTTGCTGCGAAATTTCTTGGATCTTCAAATACAAGCTCTACCTTTGTTGTTCCTTTCTGCACATGTTAAAAGAGCAATTCTTTTTTGAAATATAATTAATCAATATATTATCAACCTTTCATTTTATGAGTTCGTAAATCTATCATATGAAGACAAATAACATGTTCTTGTTCATTCCCATACTTGCCTATGTTATTTGTATTCAAATGAAAGATTAAGCAAGTTACTTTTGAATAGCAACATGTATTCATGCCTTAATCTCGCAGATGTTTCTGCTGAATTTTCGCAATTAGTCATTTCTTGGTTTTTTCCAAGATTTCATTGTTCATTTTTCTCTTGTGGTCTTATTTTGCCTTCCTAGTTAAAGGTCTTATTTTGCCACCTCTTGTTATTGCGACAAAATCGCAGGACGTCTTTACACTTTCATGTAATGACCCATTGATTTTGTCTTATCATTTCTCTAGTATTGTTGCCTCTGCAGGATATTATTCATGCGACAATATGACAGGCCTAAATATTCTTGCGAACATAAAGCCCCATGACATTTCCGTCTTGCGACGAGATCGCAGGACGTCTTTACACTTGCATGCAATGACCCATTGATCTCGTCTCATCTTCTCTTTTGTATTATTGCCTCTTCAGGATTGTCGCACAAATATGACAAGCCTAAATTTTCTTGCGAAAAATAAAGCCTCATGACATTTGCGTCTTAAGAAACTTATCAGCCCCCTAATGGAGGGTGCCGCCCTTATCATCCCACTGGTTGCCCCTTCAAGGAGGCGTACTTCTGCCATACAAGGCTAGCTCCTCCCATCCGGTCTTAACAACAACAAGTTGTTTTCGCAGCCTCTTATCCCTTTTGCCTATAGGGCTTATGGTTAGGAGACTGCACCCTAAGTGGAGTTTTCTTCGGGCCGAGTGCAGTATAAGCCAAGACTTGCCAAGAATGGCCGAGACACTTAAAATGCCCCAGGCACTCTTGGCTCAACCGTGTACCTCAGCGCCTTGATCAAATGCTGAGTCCTTAGAAGAGACCCTCGGTCCTCCAATCTAAGTCATAAGCTTAGATTGAAAATCCAAGGTACCTCTCCTGGATGGGCTTTATTGACCCCAAATCTCCATGACTCAGGTTCCAGGGGCGGTGTAACCTTTTCCCCGAGCCATGCAATAGGTACCCTCTTATATGACGCACTTTAGGTCTTACATTTGCCTCTTGCGAAATTTTGATTTCGCGAACTAGGGTGTACGCCATAGTTGGTTCGCCTCTGTCTGATTATTTTGTTGATTCTTCTGCATATAAGTTCTTTTGTAATTTCGCAATCTCATCTTTATCATTCATAAAATATATTTTCTTCTTCTGCATATCAGCTCTCTTTCGCAATCTCATCTCTGTTATTCATAAGAAAAATTTTCATAATTTTCATAAATTTTTTTTTTGTAAGATCAAACCAATCATACATTTTTCTTTCACCTCCCAATTTCTACTTCAGCAGTCAACAAGTACATTCATTCTTTAAGTCTCTTAATTCTGCTACTTTCTGCCTCTGTAGTTTTGAATTTTTCTATCATTTTCTTGCCTGTTGCGAAACCTTCGCCACTTCTTATCTTCATCATATATTGGTTTCGCAGCATTTCTTCTTCTCTCTGTTCTATTACATCTACCATCAATCTTTCACCTTTTTGTTTTTCTTTGATGTTGTGTTTCCAATTCTTCTTCTTCGCAGCTCTTTCTTCGCAAGATTCTATATCAATTTCATAACACTTCTTTCCTTCAATCCAATCTCCTTTTATGATGCCAATACTAGTGGGATGAGGGAATTTGATACATTGATGGAAAGTCGATGCCACACCTAAAATCTCATGTAACCAAGGTCGTCCAATCAATGCGTTGTATGGTGATTCCACATCAACTACAGAATAAAATTTCAGAGGACAATCCTTTCAGTGGAATTCACATATGAGCTTCTCCTTTAGGCTTATTTGCAGTACCGTTAAAACCATAGATTTTGTAAGTTGAAGGTATTAGATCTTCATCTTTCCCTCCCATAGTTTTATAAGTATGATGAAAAAGAATATTCACGGAACTTCAAGTATCGATCGAAATTCTGTTGATTGCCCATGAATTCTCAGCTTCATCATCTTCATCCTCGCTAGGTTTTGGGTTAATCTCCAATCTTACCACTAATGGGTTGTCGTGCATTTCTCCACCCTCGGTACTTCTTCGCGGTAAAAGAGATAGTCCGCTTTTGCCATTCTTCCGGGGCGATGTCTTCGCAATGTTCATTACTTCTCTATTATCTCGCATCTCTCTTGCGAAAACCCTACTTAGAGTGTTATCATGAAAATCTTCAATTGTCTTGTAAGAATGTACGATAGAGTTACAAATCAGATTCTTTGCCTTTGCTCCAACTTCTATTACAAATGTCTCTCCTCCTTTTGTTGTATTTACTCTGCGAATATCTGGTGGTGGTGGTAATGGTTGAGACTGAGATTGGTTTTTTAGAAAATGATTTAGTTTCCCTTGGTCTATCATTCTGAGGATGATTCTTTTTATATTTCTGCAATCATTTGTTGAGTGTCCATGAAAATGGTGATAAGAACAAAATTCATGACTTCTGTCACTCGGAGGTGGTTCACTTCCCATGTTCCATGGCGAGGGTATATTTTCCATCAAAATTATAGCTTCCCATATTTTCTCCACACTAGCATTCAGTGGCGGCATCTTGATTTCTTCCCATATAATCCTGTGATTTCGCTGTCCTCTACGATAGTTTTGCCTCTGACCTCCATAAGTTTGTTGTGGCCGATCAAGTCTTTGAATTTTGTTATTTCCACCACGGCTATAGAAGTTTATTTCTCTCTCGAATTCTTCTTGATCACGACTTCACATAGCTACTAGTTTCTGCTGGCTATCTTCCATTATCCTTTCTTGTTGTCCTTGCGATGTGCTCGCCACTGTACTTATCAACTTAGGTAACAGGCTTGCGTTCGGTGCTTTTGAACTTATATTCGCAACTGGGTATGATTCCATCTCATTTTGCTTTTCCTCAAGAGCAATATACTCCTCCTGAAGTTCTCGCAACTCAGTCATTGTGATCGTATTCTTGATTCTGAAAATTTGAATGTATAACAGATTGGTTGCGAACATAGCGTTAATGAATGACAGAATGAGATATCTTTCGTCCACACGACCAGCCATATCACTACACATTGTCTTCCACCTCACGGTTAGATGCTTCAATCTTTCGCCAACCCTTTGCTTTAACCCAAATACATCTTCAATTCCAGGACGCGAGGAATTGTTACTTATATACGCCCCTAAAAATATAGCCTGCAAATGGTTGAAAGATGTTATAGTATTCTTTGGTAAACCTTCAAACCATTTCAAGGCCTCTCCTGTTAAACTTGATGCAAAATATTTGCACAATATAGCATCATGATTCTCCCATTGTAGCATACATCTCACATAAGCTTTGATGTGCTATACTGCACAAGTTGTTCCATCAAAAATGTTGGTTAACGCAGGTAAATTGCACTTTGGGGGTATTCATCCTAATTGTACTTCTTGTGTGAATGGGGTTTTCGCAGCTTCCTCTATAGCTTCATCCAATTGTCTCCTACCTCCTTCTTTTTTATTATTTAACATTCCTCTCATTTCCGCTAGTTCTCTCAAGATTTGTTCATTTACATTAGAATTTTGATCCATTGGTCTTTTTAGATCCGCCTCTCTTCTTCAGCGTTCATATCTGTTTTGACTTTCTTGTTCATCATTTTCTTCTCGTCTTTCTCTGCGATCTTCTCTTTCATTTCTTTCATGAATTCGCACGCCATTATATCTCTCATTTTCTCTTCTTCGCCGCTCTTCAATTCTCCTTTGTACTCTATCATATTCTTCATTGATATTACCATTATTGCGATTTTGCTCACGCCTCCTTTCTCGATTATCATGATTGTTCTGGCGAATTGCCTCTTGTAACTCTTGTTCCTCCACTTCTGCTCTCAGTCTTTCCCTCTCGCGAGCTAGATGTACTTGTTCAGTATAGTGTCTTTCAATTTCATCTTCAATTACTCGTTCATTTCTTTGTATTTCTCTCCCATGTAATATTCTCCTTCCTTCTTCCTGATTTTCTTCGCCATCTTGATTATTTCGCCCCTGACGGTGTCTATTTTCCTGATTTCTATCATTTTGCCCGTTTTGAAGAGTTTCAGGACGTTGGATATAACGATCTTCCATTATTTCTCTTCCTTCGCGACGTTCTTCCCCTGGATTTTTTATTCCATCTCGAGTTTCTTCAATAACATTTTCTATAGGCAAATTTTGTCTTATTTCTTCTCTAACTGATCTTGAACTTGATCTTTTAGTGCTTCTTGACCTTCTATTTTGTAATCTCATGTTTTCTATCCTCAATTCATGATTTTGCCTTGTCAAATTCGCACGTTCTTCTGCTTCTAACCGCCTTTCTTCATGTATTGTTTGCCTCAATGCCTCTAATGCTGCAATCTCTTCATTTCCATGAATTATTCCTCCAACTACTTCTTGGTCTCTCTCCTCTTGTCCGTTGCCTCCTAATTGGTGCTCTTCTCCCATTTCATCTACAGAATCTGATCGCCAAGTATGTACACTCACTCTGTCATAATCCACAGTTCTATTTTATATTGGTGTACGTTGAATTGGCGGTTGAACTCGATTTTCTCCATTGTTCCTTGTATTCATTCTTGAAGATTCCTCTATTTCGTCTCTCCCTTCTCCAGCAAGTCTCCTACTCCTTCTAACAGTTGTTGGTTGTTTTGATGCATGTCTTCTTCTAGCCATTTTTCAATCTTGATGAGTTGCTGAAAGTTATATGAAATTCTTTATTTACTATTCCAAATTCTTTCCAATCACAATATCAATCTTCAATCCCTGTTTCTAGCGCCATATATAGTAGCAGGAAATCCCACACTACACCCCTCACAAGAATTCATACAATCAAGTTATTTTAAGATGAACAATCACAATCTTTATTGATTAATCTCACAAATGTTACAAAATGATAAGGAAATCAACTAAAGAATTAACAACCTCTCTGAAATTTCTCTCTCCTAATGACTTGCTCAACACTCGAAAAAGTCTCCCCTTCCTTAAGCCTGTTCAGCTCTTTATATAGGACATTACATAGTGGATGACAGCTAAGCTGTCGTTTATTTTCGGATCTGACTTGCGACACTCTCGCAAGTATTCAAATGTTAAATCTCGCAACACTCCTAAATCTCGCTTGGTCTTCACACCTTTCTCGTGCTCAGGCTGTCGTCATCCGTTGCGTCATTTCTATTACCAATCTGCGATGTCTTCGCAGTGCGTCGTTCATGGATTTCGCAAGGGTATTGGTGTTGCGATATTCTGATCCTACATAAATAAATTGAGAATCTTTTAATTAAGGTTTTTAGTTTTATATGCTTTTAATTTCCAGCAATTAAAATGCATATCTTTAGAAAATAAAAATTGGTAATGTGCATTTACTAATTGGAGATTTTCTACTGAGATTTCGATCAATATTTGGACAAAGCATTTCTAGGAATTATGGAAACCGAATTTGGAAATATATTGCATATCTTGAGAATATTTTCGGTTTTGGAAATTCCTTGGTGTCCAAACTTCCTTGGTCTATAAATATTGAAGTTTGCATTTCGAGCAAACTAATCCTCAGAGCCAGCAAAACTACTTGTTGTGTTCTTACTGGTGGAGCCATCTATTCGGAGAGGAAAGTACCCTAATTAGGCGAAATCTCTTACGACCGCTCGTTTTAAAGACTTCTTTGGGATTGGGAAGCTCTACGAGTACCGTTGGTGGGAAACTAGATAATTGCAGTTTATTATTAGATTTCGATTGATTTGATTGACTAACGGTTGTCGAACTTTGATTGCACCTAGTTTGTTTATGCTTGAGAATCTTCTCTTCTGATATAAGATTCACTCAAACTAGATCGAAGTTTCGACGGGGATCTTTAGATTGTTTGTAGTTCTAAAGACGTTTTGTGATAATCCATTGTTTACATACTCCGTTCTGTATGTGATTGATCACAAGAGATTCAAGTCGATTGTGTGCAGGTGTTCATTGAAGATCTAAGAAGATTTGATGATAAAGAAGACTTTGATGGTCTAGAGCTAATTCTTGGTCATATGTCAGGGTGTCAAAACCGATATGGATATCACATAATGAGAGGCGGTTACAAATAGTTCGGTAATATGTATTTATGGCATATGTTAGGGCGTCAAGACCGGTCTGCATATCACATGATAAGAGGCGATTACAAAGACTTAGGTAATGTTTATTTATGGCTACCCCATCCAATCCGAGAGGGAGTGGATATATATTCTTGGTGGTGGTTTTATATTTTAAACCACAAAAAGAATAACAACGTAATTGTTCAAATATTACTATAATGGTGGTGGTTGGCCTATTAAAAAGGAGAGGGTACCAAGTATACCACCAATTTTTTCGTTCGGCAACATGTATGGGAAAAACCTAATACAATTGCAAGTAGATCTAAATTAAAGATCCTTGAACAATATATGTATATAGAGTTTTTGTATTTCTCATCCATAGTCAATATGTCTAAACTGATAAAGCCGTGAACCTGATTGTGTATAAGAGTTTTTGGACGACCTCACAAATCAATAACCAAGATCAATCTAGTTGTGTCCAAATCAAGAGGATCCAAACTTTGCCAAGTATGAAACTTGTTATCTATCTTTCAAGACACGAATTCAACAAAAACAAGTCCCGTTATTGATCACAATTAATAAGGACCTAAAATACCTAGATTGGATATGTAGTACTTGTCATATTCTTATTATACAGATAAAATAATATAATGCGGAAAAGGAAAACACAAGACACCAGATTTTTTGTTAATGAGGAAAACTGTAACTGCAGAATAACCTCGGGACCTCGTCCAGCTTTGAACACCAAACTTTATTGAGTCGCAGCACAAATTAGCCTACTATTAGACTTCAGACTGGAATGTAGTTGATACCGCATTAACCCTCTAAGGAATTCACCTGCAATCGTCTTTACATCTCTTGAACCTCGCAAGGCTTTATGCAATTGATTCCCTTAAGTGACGTTCTTTACAGCCCAGAAGTAGCTTCAACCTAAGCGAAGACTTTTGATACCAATCTGCCTCTAACAGATAAGCCTATTTGATTTTCCTTTAGATATTTTAAAACTAGGATTCGAAATATGCTTGCAATATAATAATCTAGCAAACCTCACGAATTATGAATACTTACACTCAATTAGCTGAGAAGCCTGGATTACTAACCACCTCTCAAGAACAATCTAAACAGATCAATAAAAAAGAGTTTTAGATATATATCTTGAGGATTCATAAAGTCTGAGACGAAGAGATCTTTGCAATTTCTATCTATCTCGTTCTTGATCGGAGATTGACAAAAACCTCAATGATCAATAAGAACAAGATCAAGATAAACGAACTATCAGGTAAAAGATAGTCGGACCTGGATTCACGAATGCTTAAGTGAAGTTTTCAAGTCGTTAACCTAATTATGTCTTACAAAGGAAACATAGGTTAATAGAGGACGACTCTAGCAAACAACTAGGACAAAGAATTTTCAGAGATTAAATATCCTAGTTGTTTAAGTCTCTTTATTTATAGATTTTCAAGGCTCTAGGTAGCTTTGAATTCAAGCTATAATAACTTGAGATTCAAGCAAACACTTTCTCAGTTTAGATGAACTTCTTGTTAGGAATTCATGTAAGCATGTGAGAAGTTTGCCTTGAATTACACAGAAGAATGTACATTACCATGTACAATAATATTTCATGACAAATATGCGTTACGAACGTATACGCATAATCGTGTTCATTAACACTCAAGACTTAAGCCATGATTCACAAACACAAATTGGTTCAGTGAACAAGGTTTTCTTATAAGTGTTTATGAGAGTTGTAAGAATGCCAAACGAATTTGTGAAATATTTTGTGAGCATCTGCTTAGTTCGTATTGGGTAGGTGTGTGTAGGTGTACGCATACTGTTAGAGCATGGCTCGGTTGAACCCATCAAGCGTTGGTATGTCAAGTTTGGTTGTCATATTTTAGTATCAAAACTCATCTAGAGTCGCTTTATTAATTACTAGAGTCAACTTCATTTAGGCTAGACTAGAAAGTTTAGGAATGTTGAGACTTACAAGTATTACTCTGAAGACCTGAAGAATATGAAGAAGTAACGACTACAATGAAGACATCATCCTTCCACTTGAGGTTAGTAATACCGACTTGACTTGTTTCCATTCCTAACGTATCTTTCAAGTCGTATTATATTGACAACATAACATGCGAAGATATATATACAATACTCTAGTGATTAGACTTGGTCATATCTTTATGATCAAAGTGTGAATGAATTATATTGATTTACTAAGTATAATGCTTATCTTTTGAACTTCGTAAATACGACATCAACATATTCTATGTATTTAGTTACTATATTATGTATGGGATATAGGTGTGGTTTCACTCTAGAAAAACTATGTATTATTACATTGGTTTAAGGAAGTAGATGTATGTACTTGTATGATAATCTAAAGGGAAATCATAAGTGTGTTGGTCCGGTTCTTCATTGAATATATTTATGACCAATGCAAGATGACAAGGTAGAACCAATCTTAACTTATGTTGAGAATTGTGGTATAATAGGTCATAGCCTATATTGTGTGACAAAGTGTAACCGATCCTAACTAGTTTTGGGAAGCAAGGTGTAACCGATCATAAGCCACATTGGGAAGCAAGGTGTAACTGGTCACAAGCTATATTTGGAAGCAAGGTTTAATCGGTCACAAGCTACATTGGGGAGCATGGTGTAACCGATCAGAACCTATCTTGGGGAGCATGGTATAACCGATTCCAACTTATCTTGTGAGTCATGGTATAACCGATCCCAAGAGAAAAACCGAGTTTCCAAAGTTCACGAATTTCTTCATGTTGTGTGTGAATTAGGAATTAGGGTTTGTTAAGATGAGAATCTTCTAGATGTTGACATTATATGAACATGTTGTTAGAGCATAGCTCGGTTGAACCCACCAAGCGTTGGTATGTCAAGTTTGGTTGTCATATTTTAGTGAACCAAAACTCATTTAAAGAGTCACTTGATTATGTACTAGAGTCAACTTCGTATAGGTTAGCTTGAAAGTATTAGGATATGAGACATTACAAGTATTGCGAAGACTTGAAGAAGTGAATAAGTAAGGAGCTACAACGAAAACATCATCCTTCCACTTGAGGTTAGTGATATTTACTTGAACTGTTTCATTCCCTAACGTATCTTTCAAGTAGTGCATATTGAAAACATAACTGCGAAGCATGAATGATTACACTCTAGTTAGACGTAGTATTAAGGAATACAATACGAAGTATAACGCTTATCTTTTGAACTTCGTATATAATAAGACATCGACATAATCGTTTGAATGCTATTGTGATTATGTATGGGTATGAGGGGAATATTTCATCCTAGGAAACAATGTTTTACATTAGTTTAAAGGAAGTAAATTCATGAACTTGTTTCGTGAATTGAAAGGGAAATCGCTATGCTTATTGGTATTGTGATTCATTGCATATCTTTTGAACTACTAACATGTGTGATTAGTATAACCGCTCATGACTTGTTTATGTTCTTGGTAAAACTATTCACAAGGCCTGACTTTTGTATTGGTATGACTTTTATTAGTGAAACTCATCTTAAGTAATCACCTGAGATGGTATGATCGATTTAGTGTTATTGGTATGACCAACTCAACGCAAAAGGGAACCGATCCTATGAAGAGGTACAACCGATCACAAAAGGGGAATCGATCCTTGTAAGAGGTGCAACACGTTTTTAGTATATGGGGGAACCTATCCTATGAACATGTGCAATAAGTTTTTAGTGAAAGGGGAACCGATCCTATGGACATGTGCAACAAATAAAAGTAGTTACCATAAGTATGTGGGGAACCGATCCTAGTACCTAGTCAACCGAATTTTCGGAAAGCTAGTGTGACTATGCATAATACTCACATGGAGGTAGAACCGAAACTTGTTTTGGTAGAACCGTGAAACCCATGATTGGTGATTGAGTGTTCTTAATCAATTACATAGCTCTTGAAAGTCAGATGAACCAATTCTAAACTCGTTTGGAAGTGTGGCCAATCGGTTTCAAGATTGTAAGTATGAAAGAGGACTTACCAAGTAAAGATGTCGACATACTTTGAACATGTACAATAACGCTCATCTTTTATTGTTCAAAGATATTCCTTAATAGCTAAAGGAAAATTCCGGATCGAAAAATAAGTTGAGAATCTTTTAATTAAGGTTTATAATTTTATTTTTGGAAAATAAAAATTGGTAATGTGCATTTACTAATTGGAAATTTTCTAAGAGATTTTCGGTCAATGTTTGGACAAAGCATTTCCAGGAATTATGGAAACCGAATATGGAATATATTGCATATCTTGAGAATATTTTGGGTTTTGGAAATTCCTTGGTGTCCAAACTTCCTTGGTCTATAAATACCAAAGTTTGCATTTCCAGCAAACTAATCCTCAGAGCCAGCAAAACTACCTAGTTGTGTTGTTACTGGTGGATCCGCCTGTTCGGAGAGGAAAGTAACCTAATTAGGCGAAATCTCTTACGACCGCTCGGTTTAAAGACTTCTTTGGGATTCAGAAGCTCTATTAGTACCGTTGGTGGGAAACTAGATAATTGCGGTTTATTATTAGTTTTCGATTGATTTGATTGACTAACGGTTGTTGAACTTTGATTGCACCTAGTTTGTTTATGCTTGAGAATCTTCTCTTCTGATATAAGATTCACTCAAACTAGATCGAAGTTTCGACGTGGGTCTTTAGACTGTTTGTAGATATAAAGACATCTTGTGATAATCCATTGTTAACAGACTCCGTTCTGTGCGTGATTGATCACAAGAGATTCAAGTTGATTGTGTGCAGGTGTTTATTGAAGATCTAAGAAGATTTGAAGACAAAGAAGACTTTGAAGATTTATGATTTGGGTTCATAATCTTTGGTGTGCACAATACTTGTTTCGGTTAAAGAGGATCCAACTATAATCAGTTTATCCTTGTGGTAAATTGGATTGATTAGTTGAGTAGATCAACATCAATACATTTCTTTTTGATTCAAAGTATTGATTGCAAAATCTAGACGATTACTTCGGTAATTGTTAGTAGCTAGATCTAAGGACCTGACAAAGGAGTTTATTGAGATAAATGGAAGAGCCTTTTGTAGAACTCACATCACTTGGTTGAAAAGAGTTGATACCAAACAGATTTGTTGTTCCTTTACTGTTTGGAATACAAACCAAAGGAATTGTTCCAAGTACGTGACTTATTGCAAGTTGGAGGGGTGGGAATAAAGATGGAACTAGGTGAACTATAGGTTTAGTTGCTTGGTCTCAACTATACGAAGTTGGTTTGATTTTGTATAGCGGCTTACTCCTGAGAGTATTCAATTCTGGACAAGGTCCTGGGGTTTTTCTGCATTTGCGGTTTCCTCGTTAACAAAATCTTGCCGTGTCTTTTACTTTTTCTATTCCCGCAATTATAATTGTTTTTATTATAATTAGAAGTAAAATACACAAACATTAATTCCTATTTACTTGATAGTAATCCTATTGTGTTTGGTGAAGTCCGAATCTCTTATCAAGTAAACATACTTTGTTCTTGTATTGTCTCGATCTCATATCCATAGACGATCACACGAAGTGTGAACCGTGTAGGATCAGAATATCGCAACAACAATACCTCGCGAGATTAATAAATGACAGCATTGCGAAGGTGTCGCAGATGAGTAATATAAATGACGCAATGAATGACGACAATCAAAACACGAGAAAGATGTGAAGACCCAGCGAGATCTAAGAGAGTTGCGAGATTATTTCGCAAGTTATTCCCGAAAATAAAGGACAGCTTAGCTGTCATCCATTATGTAATACCCTATATAAGGAGTCGAGCAAGCCTATTGTAGGACAGGTTATCTTTTTCCGAGTGTTAGGCAAGTCATTAAGAGAGAGAAAGTTTGTAGTGATTGTAATTTCTTTAGCTCTTTTCCATTTTATCTTGTAAACATTCAAGGAATTAATCAATAAAAATCATAGTTGTTCATCTTCAATGGCTTAGTTGTGTGGATTCTTGTGAGGGGTGTAGTGTAGGATTTCCTGCAACTACATATTGGCGCTAGAAACAAGGACGATTGAAGATAAGAGATTGGATATTGTCACTAAAATTATTCAAATCAAGAGTATGATGGATAAATTGGAGAAAGACAGAATCAAAGAGAGTAATGGAGAATTGGAATGTAGTATGATTACAAAAACAATGGTTAATGAATTTCATGAAAGTATCAGAGGGAGAATACACAAAAGAGATTTTGAAGGAAAGAAAATTATAACAGCAGAGAAGGCGTCACCCTTGAAAGAATGGGAAAAACAGAAGATTATGTTCACATCAACGGAGATATCAAGAGAGAATTTAAATCACACATCTCCACTAGTGATTACGGTAAGCGCAAGCAAAGAAGAAGGAAAATTAACAAAAACAGCGGAAGAATGGGCAATAAATAGAACTTTGGTGGACACAGGGAGTTCAGTGAATATAATGTTTTATCATGCTTATAAAGAATTGGGGTACAAAGTTGAAGAAATGACTTCCGCAACATATCATATCTATGGTTTCGGCAAATCCATAACAAAACCTAAAGGGGAAATAAAAATACGAATTTTGTTGGGAGAAATTGAAACACATGTGACGTTATGTGTAGTGGATATGGAATCACCATATAACATGATGTTGGGAAGACCATGGATACATGCAATAAAAGCTGTAGCATCGACATTTCATCAGTGTGTCAAATTTCCTATGCCAAGTGGAATTGGCGAAATCAGAGGAGATACCGATAAAGGAAGGATATATCATCAAATCGAAGTAAAACATTATGAAGAACAGGTGAAGAGGCGTAAAGATCGCAAGAAGATGGCAAAAGCAGCGAAAAAGGAAGAAGAATTTAGAACTTACATGATAAGAGCAGAAGAAGGAAAAGGGGTATATGGCGAAGAGAATGAACTTGCGAAGGAAGTAAAAGGACCAACGCCCATGGGACAACCGAAGGCTAGCTACACTGTGGCAGAGCCAACAAAGGAAGTGAATATCGGAACTGAAGAAAAACCCAAGATGTTAAAAATTGGGACTAAAATGGAGGCAGATGAGGAAAGAGAGACTATTGATTTGTTGCGAGATTATAAAGACATTTTCGCGTGGGATATGGATGAGATGCCTGGAATAGATCCATTTGTAGCTTGTCATAAATTAGAGATTGATAAAAATACAAGACCATTCAAGCAGAGAATTAGAAAAATTGCAACAACATATCATCCTCAAATAGAATAAGAGTTACAGAAGATGCTTGACGCCGGAATTATTAGACAAGCAAAATATCCCGAATGGATAGCAAATATGGTCGTAGTCCCAAAGAAGAAAAAATGGATAAGAATTTGTATAGATTTTACCGATCTAAACAAAGCTTGTCCAAAAGATAGTTTTCCTTTGCCAGATATTCCGCAAATGGTTAAGTCAGCAGCATGAAATGAAAGGATATCCTCTCTTCATGGATACAAGGGATACAATCAAATTCCTCTCATTTGAAGAAGACCAAGAGCATACTGCCTTTTTCGCTCCAAGAGGATTATCTTGTTACACAAAAATGCCATTTGGTCTGCGAAATCTTTGGAGCAACATACCAAAGGATGGTAGAAAAAGTGTTCGAAAAATGGATACATAAAACACTAGAGGTATACGTGGATGACATGTTAATAAAAAGTAAAGAAGCAAAAGATCATGTACGGTATTTGAAGGAAATTTTTGAACAAATGAGACATTTCAACATCAAAGTAAATCCGGAAAAATGTACCTTTGGGGTGGCATCTGGAAAATTTTTAGGATACATTGTGTCAAAAGAAGGGATACAAGTCGATCCAGAGAAAGTACAAGCAATTAGCGATATGCCGACACCAACAACGGTGAAAGATATGCAAAAGTTAAATGGACTATTAGCTTCGCTAGGAAGATTCATCTCGCGATCATCTGATAAGTGCAAGCATTTTTTCAACATACTTAAAAAGGGAGCGAAATTTAGATGGATAGATGAATGTGAAAAGGCGTTACAAGGAATAAAGAACATCTAATGGATATATCAATCTTACAAAAAGCAGAGCCAGGGGAAGAATTACTAATTTACCTTGCGACAACCTCGCATGCACTAAGCGTTAGTAAGACTGCGAATGGACGCAGGAGTGGAAAAGCCAATCTATTACATCAGCAAAACATTCAATGCCGCGGAGAAAAATTATTCAAAAATTGAAAAACTAATTTTGGCATTAGTTTATGCAACATTTAAACTTCGCATCTACTTTGAAGCACACACAGTTAAGGTAATGACAAAAGTACCAATTGAGTCAGTAATGAAAAATTCAAAAAGGTCAGGAAGGGTTGAAAGATGGAATGCTCAAGTAAGTCATTGCAAACTCAAATATGAAATACTATCTTCACCCAAATCACAAGTTGTTGCAGATTTTTTAGCAGAATTTCCATTGGAAGAGGATGAAGCAGTGGAAGAAATGATGGATATAGAAGAAGAACATGGAAATCCAAGGGATTTATTAACTGAGCCAAACAGATGGGAAATATTGGTAGATGGATCGTCAAATGGAGAAGGTAACGGAATTGGGATCATTGTAATTTCGCCAGAAGGCAATAAAATGGCTTTTTCTTTCAGATTGAAATTTGCATATACCAACAATGAAACAGAATATGAAGCTATAATACATGCTTTGCGATTCGCAATAGAAATGAAGTTGGAGAATGTGAGGGTCACCAGTGATTCCCAATTAGCTATTCGCCAGATAAAAGAAGAATATACTACAAATGAACCATCCTTGAAAAAAATACAAAAAACTTGTTGAAGAATTGTCGGCGAAGATACCAAAAATAAAATGGAGACACATATCAAGAAGAGACAATAGACTCGCGGATGCTTTTGCTTTTATATCAAGTATGATGACAGATCCAACTGCGAGATGCATAAAAATACAAACACTTCTATCACCGTCAATCAACAAAGAGGAAGAGGAAGAAGCAGAAGTAATGCTCATAGAATATGGAGCACAAAGACCCTATTGCGAAGATTGGAGAACAAAACTTCATGCTTATCTAATGAAAGGATAAACGCCAAGAAATAGATTAGAGATGCACAAAATAAAAAGCCGTGCAACAAATTATGAATTAAGAGACGGGGTATTGTACCGACGATCCTTTAATGGACCCTCGCTTAGATGTTTAACATGAAAGGAAGGAGAAGCAGTATTAAAAATGTTACACAGTGGGGATGCTGGCAATCACAGTGGCGGAAGATCCTTAGCACATAAGGCGAAAATGCAAGGCTATTATTGGCCATATATGCATGAAGATGCGAAACAAATATCAAGACGTTGCGAAGATTGTCAAAGGCACGGAAAGAAAATACATGCACCAGGAGCACCATTAACCTCTTCAACAAGTGTATGGCCTTTTGGAAAGTGGGGGTTAGATATTGTAGGACCATTTTTACCAGGTACATGGCAGAGGAGATATCTGATTGTCGCTACAGATTATTTCACAAAGTGGGCAGAAGTAAAAGCAGTACAACACATTCGCGATAAAGATATTTTTACCTTCATATTCGAAAACATAATATGCAGATTTGGAATTCCAGCTCAGTTGGTATCTGATAATGGGAAATAGTTTGAGGGACAAAATATAGAATTACTGCTTAATGCATTTCAAATAAAATGTGAGAAATCAACTCCTTTATACCCGCAGGCCAATGGACAGGCGGAAGCAACAAATAAAACAATCGCAGATATACTGAAGAAGAAATTAGAAGGACATAATAAGGCATGGTGTGAACAAGTGCATAATGCAGTATGGGCTTACAATACAACAAGGCGAGAAGCTACGGGAATGTCACCATTTTGTCTAACATATGGAGTTGAAGTTGTACTTCCGACATAAGTTATTATTCCAACAACAAAGAGAGAAGCTTGGGAGAAAAATCTTAGTGCGGGTAACATTTTGGTTAAATTAGATGAATTAGAGGAAAAGAGAGAAAGAGCACTACAACATATGGAGAATTATCAGCGAAGATTAGCCAGAGAATATAACAAACATGTCAAGACATGCGAATTTCAACCAGGTGATATGGTATTGAGAGAAACACCAGTATATCAGCGAGAAAGTGGTGGCAAGTTGGCGAAAAAGTGGGATGGACCTTATATCATCAAGTAGATAGTTGGAACAGGGGCATATAGATTAATGGATCCTGAGGGCAAAGATGTGGGCCAAAGATTGGATAGACCGTGGAATAGATTATATCTCAAGAAATATTACCCATAGAAGATGGAAGGGAAAGAATAGGTTGCGAAATATTGAATGGATGAAATGAAATGAATTCATATGAAAAGTTCTTGTGACATAGTGATTGCGAAATTGCATAAAATAAAGAAAGAATGTGCGAATATCTCGCAAATAAAATAACAAGAGATAATCAAAAATGAATGATTTATACGAATGGGACGAACCTTTATGGCGTACACCCTAGTTCGCGAATGATATTTCGTAAGAGGCAAATGTAAGACCTAAAGTGCGTCATATAAGGGGGTATCTCTTGACATGGCTCAGGGAAAAGGTTACACCGCCACTGGAACCTGGGTCATGGAAATTTGGGGTCAATAAAGCCCATCCGGGAGAGATACCTTGGATTTCCAACTATATAAGGTTATACCCTGGTTGGACGACCGAGGGTCTCTTCCAAGGAGTCAGTGTATGACCAAGGCGCCGAGGTACACGGTTGAGCCAAGAGTGCCAGGGCATTTGAAGTGTCTCGGCCATTCTTGGCAAGTCTTGGCACATCCGCACTCGGCCCGAAGAAAACTCCACTTAGGGTGCAGTCTCGTAACCATAAGCCCTATAGGTATAAGGGATAAGAGGTGCGAAAACAACCGGTTGTTGTTAAGACCAGGATGGGAGGAGCTAGTCTTGTATGGCCGATGTACGCCTCCTTGAAGGGGCAACCGGGGAGATGATAAGGGCGGCACCCTCCATTAGGGAGCTGATAAGTGTCTTAAGACGCAAATGTCATGAGGCTCTATTTTCGCAAGAAAATTTAGGCTTGTCATATTTGTGCGATGATCCTTAAGAGGCAATAATACTAACGCGAGGTTAAGACGAGATCAATGGGTCTTTACATGAAAGTGTAAAGACGTCCTGCGATTTCGTCGCAAGACGGCAATGTCATGGGGCTTTAAGTTCGAAAGAATTTTTTAGGCCTGTCATATTGTCGCAACAAAAACATCCTGCAGAGGCAACAATACTAAAGAAATGATAAGGCAAGATCAATGGGTCATTACATGAAAATGTAAAGACGTCCTGCGATTTTGTCGCATTGAGGGGTGGCAAAATAAGACCTTTAACTAGGAAGGCAAAATAAGACCACACAAGAGCAATGATAAGGCAAGATCAATGGGTCATTACATGAAAATGTAAAGACGTCCTGCGATCTTGTCGCAAAGATGAATTTCAATATAAATGAAGATAATGGAAAACAAAATAGTAATTATTAAATATCAAGAATTATACTCGTTGCAAGAAAGAGTAATAATAAGTAGATGAACACATCTAAAAGATGATTGAAGTACGTAAAGAAGTAACAGTACAAGAAGAAAAATTACAAGAGAAAGTCAATTCTCAAATATCAGTTTTTTCACCAGAAGGAGATAATTTGGATTTTCTTCAAAGAACTTTATCCATATTTTCGCCGGTTATTATATTTCCACCAGATCCTCCTTCACCCGGATCATCGTTGATGCCTTTACTAGGAGGGATCGTCTCTTCATTTGCGAATTCTTCACCACTATTGTAGTCATAATCGCTGTCAGGAGGGTTAGGAACTTCATCATCGCTTACTTCCAGAGGTTCGATAGACACGGGATCAAGAGATTTAGATAGTAAAACATCATTCACAAGAACTTCGGCTTTAAGATGAAATTGACGAAGGAGTGCTTTCTGATGATTTCTAATCTCTATATCTTTACTGATCAGGACATATAATCGAACCTTCTTTCTGCACGATCGCGAGAGCGAGCAAGGGAAGCAACGAGTATTCCATTTTCTTTGCGAATTTTTGAATAGTCAGATTTTAGAGTGGCAATAGAGGAATGAAGATTTTTCTCAGAATGTGCAAAAGAAAAGAACATAGAAATTCATTCATATTTTTGGAATTCGCAAGGAAAATATCACAAAATAATAAATAAATAGATTAAGGTAGTCAAATAATATGACTACCTTCCTTTTGCGAGGTAAGATATTGGATTAAAGCCGAACAACTATTCTCCAAATGATCCATGGCATTGTCAAAATTATCTCCAATTAAACCTTTCAGTCGAGATCACAAGCTTTTTTCGTTAGAAACAAGTAAGGCATTTTCTTTCGCAAGGGAAGAATTGGACTCTTCTAACTTGGAACATTGATCCTTGAATTGGTTTGCCTTTACACTTAAGATTATTCTACCCTGGATAAGTTTATCCTTCTCGTGATAACTTCTTCGAGTTGATTTCTCAGCGAACAAAGAGATCGTTCTTGTTCTTTACATATTTTTTGACAAACATTAGACTGTTGCGAGTAAATCGCCACCTTGTTTAACAGAGTTCGCTTCTCTTGAGAAAGAATTCCATTCTCATCTGATAAAGTTTCCAACTCCAAATTAGCTTTAGTCAAAGAGTAAGAGAGGCGAGATAATTCATTACTTAATGAGCCTTGTTTCGAACTAAGTCAACATTTTCTTTAGAAAGATTATCTATTTGATCAACAGAATATGTATGAAGATTATCTAATTGGTTATATTGCTCCATCCAAGCATCTCTATCCATTCGAGCTTCTTCAATAGTAGATTCCAACTGATATATCTCCATTTTTCGCTTCTGGTTTGAAGCTTGAAGGGCGAACAAGGGCTTGAGGATCAAAAAAAAAAGAAAAAAAAAGAAGAGATTTTTACTTTAGAAATACAGAGGTAAGATTGTACCTTTCAATTCTTCGTTCTTCTTGCGAAGATTATCACGATCCAGCGAAATATTTTGAAGTTTTTGATTCTCAAGTTGGAGAATATTACACTTTGCAGTCATAGCTTGGAGATTATTCTTCAAAATATTAACTTCTTGCTCCAAAGATGTTTGCGAAATTCTATCGGAGCCAAGGTATTTGCTCAAAACCTCGCAGACATTAGACTTGATAGGATCAACATAAGTCTTCTTGGCATCATTCATAATATCTGATAGAACTTTGAAGGCCACGTCTATTCCTTCCAAATTTTCCTTAGTAAGAGGGATTTGCTCAGATAAGGAAGTAACAACGATAGAAGAAGGAAGAGATGAGTCATTTTTTGTTAAAGGAATATCATGAGAAGAGGAAGTCTCATGAAGATCAATGACTGGGGAAATGGTAGAGGCATTGACAATAGGAGAAGAAATGGGCTCATTCGCAACAGGACTATTATGAGGGATTTGATCTATGAAAAATTCAGGCATAGGAGAAAGATCATCAACAATATTTCGCAGGTAGAAACAGTAGGTTTATCTTGTGAAGATTTCGCAGGAGGAGTTGTAAGTTTGAATGTAGGAAAGGAAATAGCAGGTGCAACAGGTTTAGAACGACGAGGTTTCTTGGGGGACCTATCAACATTTTTGTCATCCTGCGAATTACAAGTTAAATAAGAAACAGAGGCAACAATATTGTTATTAGAAGAATAAATGTTTCTTAAATACCTTGCTATTCGCAGACTTTCTTTTAGTAACAGTGATTTTTGGTTGCGAGCCCACGGAGACAGTAGGGATCGGAACGGTGAACTTGGTGTTAGATTTGTTCTTGCTAAAACAAAAATAGCAGGAGAATCATTGAAAGAAGAACAGTATCAAAACAAAACAACTTCAATAGGAGAGATCAATCATAAAATAATCAAATTCAGCAAAATTAACAAACCTTGATGGCTCCATAGAAACAGTACCAGAAGAAAGATGAGAACAGTAACAGAAGAATAATAGCAAAAAGTTGATGAAGAAGACGATGAAGAAAAACAGCAGTAAAAAGTTGCAGACGATGAAGAAGATGAAGTAAAAGAAAAGAAACACTTTCATAAGGAATTCCCCCTTAAATAGACAAAAAAAAAGAGTAACCGGATAACATTAAATGTGCCGGTAAAAAGGGATAATTTTAGACACGTGTAAGCGGTTATCCCTAATTCATGGAATTTTTTCGGCAAAAAATTGATGAAAAAACAAATGGATGTAGATGCAGCATTTCAAAATACTAGTTCTCATGACATTATCTTCTTCGCAGAGAAGACATGAGAAGAGGCAAGATGTAGGATCAGAATATCGCAACAACAATACCTCGCGAGATTAATAAACGACAGCATTGCGAAAGTGTCGCAGATGAGTAATATAAATGACGCAATGAATGACGACAATCAAAACACGAGAAAGATGTGAAGACCCAGCGAGATCTAAGAGAGTTGCGAGATTATTTCGCAAGTTATTCCCGAAAATAAAGGACAGCTTAGCTGTCATCCATTATGTAATACCCTATATAAGGAGTCGAGCAAGCCTATTGTAGGAGAGGTTATCTTTTTCCGAGTGTTAGGCAAGTCATTAAGAGAGAGAAAGTTTGTAGTGATTGTAATTTCTTTAGCTCTTTTCCATTTTATCTTGTAAACATTCAAGGAATTAATCAATAAAAATCATAGTTGTTCATCTTCAATGGCTTAGTTGTGTGGATTCTTGTGAGGGGTGTAGTGTAGGATTTCCTGCAACTACAAACCCGATTAGTTGTATTGTCTCGACTCAGTCCATAGACAATCACTTTCGGAGAAAGGACTTATAGGTGGAAAAGTTTTAGATTGAGGTATATTTGGGTACCCTCGTCTTTTCAATTGGTATCAGAGCAGGCAAATATGAAAAGATCTAACAATCTGTGTTTGGTGCGATCCAACCTATAAGAAATTGAATCCATGTCTGATTCAGTTAACGTTATGCAAGAGTATGAATACTCAAAATTTAAAGATGTTACTACTTCGTTGACTCATGATCCAGGGTTTGCGAAAACATCTATGTCTATCTCTGATGAAAGAGAAGATGCTGATAAAGAGTTGATAAAACTCCTAAAGCCTATAAAATCTCTGTCTTCTAAAGTGCTGATATTAAAGACAGAGTCAAATCTTCTTAAACAGGAGATCAGAGATAAAGATATTCAACAGAATAGTCTGGCCAAAGAGAATATGGATCTCACTGTCAAACTAGAAGCTCTTGGTAAATCTCTTACTTTAGATAAAGAGACATGTCCTATGACTCTGACTAATGATGATGTTGTGATTTCTTCTGATAATGAGGAAACTAAAAGTCCTTGCTCGACTTTTATAGATTGTGATAAAACCGGTTTAGTCACGTCTGAAACAGATCAAGATGATGGTAGTTTGCCTAACTACATCAAGTCAGAAGAGGATGAGAAACCATCTTCTTGATCTAGTGATGATCAAACGAAATCTTGTGCAAAGGAAACTTTGAACCAATTCTGTGTTTGTGATCTTAAGGAATACAACTTTCAGTCACTTGTCAGGAAACTTATACTTCTTCAACATACTGTGGTAAAAATATTGAAAGAGGTTTCTTGTCTTAAAAAACTGAAAGATCATTCCTCTGTAGAAAGATAGATTATACCACTTGATGAGGTGTCAAACTCACAAAAGATATATTCCTTACTTCTATTAACACTAACTAGTAGTACAATGACAAGCATGTTCGTTCCTAAGGGAGAGTTGAGTCAAAGTTGTCTATTAAATTTCTGAAAATATGAATAATGCAAAAACTCGAAAACAAATATGAGTGTGAAAATATGAATAATGCAAAAACTTGAAAACAAATATGGGAATGATTAGGGGGTCTTTCTCCACTAGTGAACATGAATTTTCTTCAAAATACGTTTACTAACAATCCTAGACAAGTTATAAGTTCAACAAGTCCATTAAACTCCAAAATCACTTCGTAGAATAAGTTCTCTACTCGTGTCTAGTCAACCAAGCCACTTTGAATAATCTCTCTAGTGTAACTTAACTAACCGGTATGTTCTATGAGTCGGATTGATCCTAACCACATGCTCGTAAGTTCGACATGTTAACTTAGGGTTGTCAAATGCACATCAAAATCCACAATATCCCATTGCAACGTTGATGTTTCGCTACTTATGATTAAATCACCATAACAATTACGAGTTACGGTTCTAAAATCTAGCATTAGCATTGCAAAAAAGTAATTCAATTGGCCTTTTAAATACCGACAGATAATTCATGGTCATAAGAACCTTATACGACAAACAATAACACAATATTGAGAAGAAAGATTTACTTGAATAAATAATCAAAAATCCAAGTCACATAGCTTTGAAATATCCCTAACCAAACAAGTATTTAGCTGCTGAAGTTCATGGCAATAACAAGGTTAAAATATAAAACTGAACAAGCAAACCAAACAACAGCAACGAATGATTTTGCGGATGTGGAATGGTGGTGGATGTTGCTTGGTGCTGCGAAGGTGGATTGGACTGTGGAAGTGGTAACTTGCTGCTGTTGCGATGCTCGTCAGGTTCAGGTATTGCTGTGGTTGTTATGTAGTACGAAATGCAGCTGCGAACTGGTGGTATGCATAGGTGAAGATGCAAGTGATGATATGTAGGTAAGGTGGTAAAGACTGGTGGAATGCAGGTGGTGATGGCTGTGAAGATAGAACTGAATGCAAGGATAATCTGCGAGCTGGTGATGGATGTATGCAGGTGGTATAGAACGGAATGGTGATAAGTGTATGCAGGTGGAGTGGTGTGAACTGGATGTGATGGGTGTATGCAGTGGTGAAGGTGGATGCAGGTGTAGTGGTGGTGATGAAGATGAGAGGAGCTACAGCTCCTCCCTGTTGGAGGTGGTTTCAGTCGCAGAGGGGGTATGATATGTTCTTATGTGTAGCTTTTAATCTCTTTATATAAGCTCAATTCTCTTGCCGCAACTTGAATTCCACGCAAACCCAGTATTCCTGATTTGTCCCAAACTCCAAATTAGTTCATATCCCAGCCATTCATCATACGGAAGCAACCTTACTTGGGACTGAATTCTCGGCAGTAAAACTCCTTCCAAATATGAAACCGACTCGAACCCAATCTTCATAAATCCACATAGCCAGTTGCGTGCTTCTTAAATCTCGTCTTTACCGTTCAAATGAGACCCACAGGCTCATGGATAGCTTGATGCTACTTAACCCTCGTTTATTCTCAACTAAACTTTATCTGAGCCCCTTGGAAACAACCCATCAGTCCCATGGCAACCAACAGAAGAACTTGGTGCAGAACTGGTGGCTCAGGCCTTTTTACAAGCACCTAGTGTGCGTCTAGCAAACTGATGAGAGACGTGCAATGGCTGTATATTGGAGATTACACACTCCTTCCCTGCAATGAGTAATCCAATTGTGACACAAACACATTCATTTAAACATTCAAAGAGCTCAAAGACATTCATTAATCATACACAATAACATCAACTCTTCTTTCCTAACTTCTTGGTTTGAAACCATAGCATCAAACTCCCACATCTCCTACCAATTCGAATCTAAATAGAACCCAACTTTCTTAGTTCATTTCAATACTCAAATTTCTTCTTTAATCTCTCCGTTCATTGCCTATTTCAATGGCAGCAAACTTGCATTCTTCCTTGTATATTACTTTGAAACTCTGTCCAAATAACTTCAGTACTGATATGCTTCTTGACCCAAAAACCGAGTTGCTCTTGTCTTCAAAAATCTGCCTTTAACCCTTATCAATCTCCTCCATTAGTTCACTACAATGAATGGCATTTTCCCTGGCTTTCCTTGGTTGAAACTAAACCCAACTTCTCTTACAACTCAACAAATACTGCATTGCAGACTTGTTTTAACCTGAAGGAACAACCATCGACCACCGGACCTGAGCTTGCCAGCACTGAGAACTTGGCAGCTGCGTCTAGGAACCAAATATTGGAGAGCCTGAAGTTTATGAACTGTTGTTGTAGCCGTGAGTCGTGACCTAGTCTTAGGACTATAAGCTGAAAGAGGTGGCCCCTTAACGATCTGTAGTCTGTCCACGACAATACTCAATTGATGGCTGGTGGTTTCCCTGAGCAAATGGAATCAGGTGATGTAATAACTCTTGTATTTGAGACTTTAAAGCCATTGTGCTTCTACACTTCAGCTTCGCCAATACCCAATGACTCGAATCAATGAAATAAGCTCATATATATCTTCTTTCCCGTCGCATGACTCCAAAATACCTATAAAATGCAAAACAAGCATAATACCCAAAAAATACAAGAGAAAATAGTAAAGAAAAGTATATGAAATTGATATTCAAAAGATGTATATTAAGCTCCTATCAGCACTACCCGATAAGATCAACTCAAAAGAATCAGAGGAAAGAGTTGATAATCGCTTCTGGAAAAAGGTTCCTCCTCATCCATATCGAAACAATCCTTGTTTTGATGAAGAACGACTCCAGAAGAAAGGGAAAGAGAGAATCTCTGCCAAAAGAAACAATCAGGAATTTCCGATAATTGTTTCAGATAATCACACTGATGTGGATCATAAGGAAGTCCTTAGAATGAGAAAATCATATGAAAATCTCATTGAAAGAATTAAGAGAGATTTATCTATCTCTAAAAATTCTCACGTCAGTACAGTTTATCCACATGATCATATCTCTAGAGTTAGAAAAGATCATCTTGGGAGAAAAATTTTTGGGAAGAAATTCCCTAAGAGAAACATGAACTATGTTTATTGCGCTCGCTGTAAGCTAGAAAAAGCTTACCCCGATACAACTTTTTTTTATCAATACTGTGCACTCTCATCCTCTTCCGTGCTCATATTTATTGGATGGGAAAAGCACATAAAATCAAGGACACAGGTTCACGGTAGCTTCTATTTTCAGTAATAAGAGTTATTTAGAGAATATCCCCCTTTCAATAAAAAGAGAAGTTCGAAAATATGTCGTGATGTTTCGAAAACCCTGTTTTTCTAAAAACTAGATATACATATATTCTTATCAAAATAAGAAAAATAGTCTATCAAAAATATTACCTTCCCTTAGTAAAAACTTTTTGAAAGTATGTCTCCCATAACTCGCAGTGTTACAAGGAGTAATAAAAGGGAAGCACGAAAGGTGAGAAACTGTCAAGGTTTTGTCTCAAAACGAAGGATGAGGAAGATTGTATCAAGAATCGGTTCTGATCCTAACTCTGATCAATCTCAAGAAGAGTCATGTCTTTTTGCTCTCAATAATTCAGACCTTACCAAGTGGTTTCCCACAGATGGTATGCGTGAAGTTATGTATGAGTTTGAAGAACTCGTAGGAAATCTCTTTACTTTGGTTCAAGATCGGGGTGAACTAAAAGTTGAAATAAAGGAGATGAAAGATGAACTTGGAGATTTGAAGCTTCAAATTAAAGATCTCGAGAAACAGAAAGTGGTTGCACAAGTCTCTTGAGACATGCTTCAAAAGTTTGAACACCGAAGAAACCTCAATGAACAACAAGAGCACCACTAGAGATTAAGTTATATGCTGTAATACTTAATCCAGGAAAATAGACATTAGTTTTTGTTGGAATTTTGGATCAAAATAATGAGTGAGTAAAAATTGATTTTCAATATTTAAATTCTAAGAGATATGTCTTTTCATCCATAAGACATCTAGTCCTGAATAGATGTTATGGAGAGTCACCATTGGCCATGGGAAGTCACCTATTGGTGGAAAGACAACTTATAGAGTCACTATTGACTCTATATAAACCCATCACTTAGTTTTGTTTTGAATGAGTTTTAACACAAGTTAAAAAGAGATTGAAAACAAGTTTTGAAGTCAAGAGTCGGAGTCACTTAAGAGCACAGTAATTGTCAACATTCGCTGGCCAAATGGTATTGTAGTGCTACTTACTATAAGGCGTGATCGTTGTATCTTGGAAGGCGACATCCGTAGAACCGTGAGCACCGTATGCGGGGATGAATTGTCTTTAAGGAAAGAGGATTACCTCGCCTCGATCAACCAATTCGATAAGTCTTTCTAACTCTATTCTTATTATTATTATGTTTGTCGAATGAACAGGATTTCCGAGAAACCGAAACCGCATATTATTTCCAACAGTTTTTTTATTTCTTTCAATAAAGTCTATTATGAATAAAACTATCTTTTATTATGAATAAAATTATTTGATTTATAATTTTTCTTGTGATAGTTTATGTTTACATAGCCTGTGCTTGAATGCTTTATCTTATTGCTATGTATGTGTATAAGATGTTTGATTTCGGTTTTCTAACCTTGATATTCGATCTCATATGTTGTGAACCCTTATGGTTAGGTTGACTTTTTGATTTAGCAGGATTAAGTTCTAGCCCATGTTGGTAGGCTTTATCAAAGGATCATGAGGGGTTCTGATTGAAACAATATGTGAAAAAGTCACAATATGTTGAATCGGTTTTGGTTTAGCATAAAAGCATATGTGTTTCGTGGTTTTCAACTTTTGCTTGCAATAGTTAAAAACCGTTTTTCAACCTTTCTCTGGTAAAGGTTGGTTGTTGTTATTCTTTTGTTTTGCATAAGGATGACAACATAATGATATTTCGATATCAATTCTCCCTGGAAGAAAATGCAAACATATTGGAGAAGAGGATGCAAAATTTGAGGTAATGACTTTGTTAGTTAATCGTTTTCCTGTTTAAGAAAAGCCTGAGTTTATTGCGTATATTTATTGCTTTTGCTTAACAAAATTTCGGTACAATTGATGTTTTATTCCATTATTTGTGTATGGATGTGTGTGTGATTCAATTGTTTCCGGTTAAGAAAAACTATTGTTATCTTGCTTTATTGTTTGGTATCAATCGTTTAGGCTTACGAAATTTCGGTGTAATTGCGGTGCTTTAATGTCTATGTTGTTTCAATTGCTTCCGGTTGAGGTGAATAATTATGCAAGTTGATTTATTTGGTTTGTATGAATTTTTTATGGCTTAACGAAATAAAATGTTTACGGGATGAATTGTTTAGTCCAATTCGATTCCGGATAAGAGAAACTAAGTTAATTCTAATCTTAGTTAGACTTATCAAAGTGGAGGTTTCGGTTATTCAAGTCTAATCGAGTGCCTTAACAAGGAATGCTAGTTAACTAACCTAGTACTTGTCTTGTTTAAAAGTTAAAGGTCTAAGTTATACGGACAATTAGAACCTGATGAGAAAAATAGAGTTATCTTATTTTGGTCTTATCGAACAAGTGATTGTATTTGTACAATCGGTTTAGCAAAGGAACTAAGGTGCTTAGTCGATTTTTGGTTTGCTAAACTATTAGGGAAAATTACTTCGGGCAATTGTTTCCTTGGTAACATATCAAAACAAAATTACTTGTAGTTTCGGTTTTGATATTGGTTATCAAAAATGGTGTGTGGAACCCTCATGCTTAACTCTTATAGGTTTGCAAGTCTATTTTGAGATTTGTAAGATCCTTTCGGTTTGTCCTTTGTCATTTTGTGACAAAAAGGGGGAGAAATATATGGAGTAAACAAGTGATACTGGTATTGATTTATATTGATTGGTATCACTAAGGGAAAGGACATTGGTGCTTAAACGTTTATCTAACGAAAGAAGTAAAGCATAGACTAAGGGGGAGTAGCATATCATATGATACTTGTAGTTATATGGACTACAAAGGAATAACAAAGACGTGCGGATCGATAAAATCTACCTATCTTACCTTTAGGGGGAATATTAGCTTTGTTATTATAATGTCAACAACGACATTTATGGATTGAATATATACAGGTTATTGTGCCGTTGAATTTGGGAATCAAGCGTATGTGTAATGAATTCTTGTAATTTGTTTATCCATATGATGTAAGAGTTTTGTCACTAAAATTGACAAAGGTGGAGATTGTTAGAGCATAGCTCGGTTGAACCCACCAAGCGTTGGTATGTCAAGTTTGGTTGTCATATTTTAGCGAACCAAAACTCATTTAAAGAGTCGCTTGATTATGTACTTGAGTCAACTTCGTATAGGTTAGCTTGAAAGTATTAGGATATGAGACATTACAAGTATTGCGAAGACTTGAAGAAGTGAAGAAGTAAGGAGCTACAACGACAACATCATCCTTCCACTTGAGGTTAATGATATTTGACTTGAACTGTTTCATTCCCTAACGTATCTTTCAAGTCGTGCATATTGAAAACATAACTGCGAAGCATGAATGATTACACTCTAGTTAGACGTAGTATTAAGGAATACAATGCGAAGTATAACGCTTATCTTTTGAACTTCGTATATAAGACACCGACATAATCGTTTGAATGCTATTGTGATTATGTATGGGTATGAGGTGAAGATTTCATCCTAGGAAACAATGTTTTACATTAGTTTAAAGGAAGTAAATTCATGAACTTGTTTCGTGAATCGAAAGGGAAATCTCTATGCTTATTGGTATTGTGATTCATTGCATATCTTTTGAACTACCAATATGTGTGATTAGTATAACCGCTCATGTCTTGTTTATGTTCTTGGTAAAACTATTCACAAGGCTTGACTTTGTATTGGTATGACTTTTATTAGTGAAACTCATCTTAAGTAATCACCTGAGATGGTATGATCGATTTAGTGTTATTGGTATGACCAACTCTAGGCAAAGGGTAACCGATCCTATGAAGAGGCGCAACAAATCACAAAAGGGGAATCGATCCTTGTAAGAGGTGCAACACGTTTTTAGTAGATGGGGGAACCGATCCTATGAACATGTGGAACAAGTTTTTAGTGAAAGGGGAACCGATCCTATGGACATGTGCAGCAAATACAAGTAGTTACCATAAGTATGTGGGGAACCGATCCTAGTACCTAGTCAACCGAATTTTTGGAAAGCTAGTGTGACTATGCACAATACTCACATGGAGATAGAACCAAAACTTGTTTTGGTAGAACCATGAAACCCATGATTTGTGATTGAGTGTTCTTAATCAATCACATAGTTCTTGAAAGTCAGATAAACCAATTCTAAACTCGTTTGGAAGTGTGGCAAATCGGTTTCAAGATTGTAAGTATGAAAGAGGACTTACAAAGTAAAGATGTCGACATACTTTGAACATGTGCAGTAACGCTTATCTTTTATTGTTCAAAGATATTCCTTAATAGCTAAAGGAAAATCCCGGATCGAAAAATAAGTTGAGAATCTTTTAATTAAGGTTTTTAATTTTATTTTTGGAAAATAAAAATTGGTAATGTGCATTTACTAATTGGAGATTTTCTAAGAGATTTTCGGTCAATGTTTGGACAAAGCATTTCCAAGAATTATGGAAACCGAATCTGGAATATATTGCATATCTTGAGAATATTTTCGGCTTTGGAAATTCCTTGGTGTCCAAACTTCCTTGGTCTATAAATACCAAAGTTTGCATTTCTAGCAAACTGTTGATGGGTAAAACGTGGGAAGGAGGAACTAGCCCTAATCACAGAAAGTACTCCCAAGGAGAAGAGGGGTTTATGGGAAGTAAATAGAGAATTAATGATGATCTCAAGAAGTGTGCCCTCTTTCCCTTTTATAATGACCCTCTTATGGATAATGCCCATAAGATTAACATATTACTAAACTACCATTTCCCTTTCCTTAAGTTAATACCAAACCCCAAAGGGCTTTCCTCTTAGGCCAAAGCCCAACTGTCCTAATATGCTCTTGGATGAACTAGGACTACCCCATCTTAATGGGTTAGGCCTAGTTCTTAAATCTCTTTATCCTAAAAGGGACCCTTGATAGGTTAAGAGGCCATCTATTTTAGGATTGGTTATTTTCATGTATCAACATTAGTCCCCTGACTGTTTGACCGGTCAAGGACCGTGTCAACAGTCACCTATTAATGCTACAGTTACAATAGGGAGTCATGGGCAGTTTAAGTTCACGACTCTTGGGATGTTACGGTTACTGATATGCTCAGTAACTGCTTCTCCTTTTACCTTCCTATAAATAGAAGAGACCTCGCCCCTGAGTCCTCATCTTTTCACTGTCCTCTTTTCTCTCTCCTTATCTTCTCTTTTGCACCATGTCTAATGAGTCACCTATCCGCGACTCGCCTCCCAGGATCGAATCACACACACTTGAAGAATTTAAGAGCAGTCCCCAGCTTAGGGATTAACTTAGACCGCCCGCCGCGGATGATGGTACTGTAATTTTCCCGGCCGATGATATCTAGGTTGCGCGCATGCTAAGCCCCCATCCATTTCCTCCATATGGTTCCGAAGGCTGGCTTATCTGTCCACAAGCAGAGTTTCCCCTCGTACCTTCCTTTGAGGATACACCCCGTTTGGCAGTTCATAGGGGAGATTATGTTTTCCCTTCAATCAACATACGCTCATCCGCCGAATCTCATGCCGTTTGGGATCCATGGGTCAATTACATTCGTTCCAATCCGGATAATGCAAGGATCATTCGTTCTTTAGGTATAGAGGCAGCTTTAGAGGCTTCCAAGTTTAGGTACGTCCGACGGGATCATGATAGTATAAATCACTTATGTGCGCGCTGGGGGATCGATCCTCACACATTTACATTTTTCTGGGGTGAAGCGACCCCCATACTAGAGGACGTAGTGGCACTTACCGGCCTGCCTGTTCATGGTGATGTAGTCTACGACAGTTGCTGCCTTCACAAGTCTTTAAATAAGGATGACAAAGATCTCCGCGATCGCTTGCTTAAAGCCAAGACGAAATCCATAACCTTTCAATTGCCAGAGGAGCTTAAAGCTGAGGCTCCGGATGAGGTAGGAGGCCCAATGGATAAAGGGAAGGGTAAAGCTACCGCGTCGGCTTCTCAGGGATCTCCTGTGAATGTTCCATCTTCTTCAAAACTCACGACATCCGTCATAAAATCTGCTCCACCAATGCCATCTGCTACTGAAGAGGCTGATGATGTGAGAGAGGTGAAAAGCGACCAAAAGCCAAAGTCAGGGCAACATCGAGCTTCTTTCTCGTGTTGGATCAAATATTGGGCTCCTTTACTTTCTGATCCTCGTGAGAGCGTTCCTTCTCGAGAAGGGGAGACAGATAGAGCAGAGCTGGCTGCCTTCCTCCTCTTCTGGCTGTATCATGACGTATTCGAGTATAGTCCCCGAGATACCATCAAGAATGAGATGATTCCTATGGCCGTATTGATGTCTCGCGGGGTGTCATTTCCGCTCTCTCCTATGTTCTTGGGTGGTTTGTACCACCATCTAGATTTGCTGGCGCGTGATATTCGTCGCGTGGATGGATCCCATGAGGTTGAAACTTTCCTTCCCGCCAATTTCATTCAAGCATGGGCTTGGGAGTGCTTCCCCAAGTACATGCCTCCTCAACTGAATCCCCCTGCTCTCTCTCGGCAAGAGGAAGTCATTCAAAAGGATGGTTCCAAGTGTCTAGTGACGATACCCACAAGAAGGGTCATCTTCCAAAGGAAAAGCTCAAAGATTTCATGGACAAGGGTGCGGATTTAAACCCTATCACTTATCAGGACGGTCGCACATGTTCTTTTCACTATAATTTTGTTAGCCAATCCCAGAGAAGGATGTCTTCAGCGGAGTTCAGCCGAGGATTTTGACATCATTGTTTCCGTTTTACCTGGGCGTCTTCCTGGTTTTCATGGAGGGAAGTTTTCTTCTGAGGCGTACAATACCATCCGTGTAGCGCGACAGCTGGGTTTTGATCAAGGAGTTCCTTATGACTCTCCCCTTCATTCCTCGATAGAGGAGGACAGAGAAGTTCGGAGAAATTTCGATCGCTTTGTTTTCAAGAGTGGTCTTTGGATAAGTGACCGCCAATACTTTTTTTATTTCTTCCACCCTCAGTCCCGCCGGCATGTTAGTGTTACCAATGAGTGGCTTGGGTACCACAATAGCGTTACCCGGAATGTGTTGAACCTTCTCATCAAGGAACCGTATGCTTTCCTGCTCTAACCGAGAATGATTTTAAAGAGATGCATGCATCGGGTCGTGTGAAGCTGAATGCCGAGACTGCCAAGAAGTACAAGCTATCCTCCAGCATCAAAGGTCGCCCCCTTCGTCCAATTGTCACTAGTCGGGATCCTCTTCCGGGCAATGAGTCGTCTCAAGAGGATGGGAAAGGTAGTGCTTTGCCTTTATCCGACTCCAAGAAAAGAAGGCGTACTCAACCGATGAAGCCCTTGGATATTCCTCCGGTTGAGTCTTCCCCCGCTAAGGTAGCCTTCCTTTCTCTTCCTCTGTTATTTTTTATCCGATTCCTACATTTAGTCTCTTTAAATTTGTTTACCACTGCAAACCTAGGGGCCTTCTCTTTGAAGAGTACATTAACCTGCCCTACAACGAGTAGAGGGCTGATCGGCTGGCTAAGAAGATGAAACGAGATGCTGGTGTGTTACCTATTCCGCGATTACCTTCCATTCGTACTGCTAATGTTCCCCTCCATTTTACCCGCAGGCTCCAAAAATGGGGTCATCATCCGCCAGTACCTTTATCGAGCGCGTGAAACGCCAACTTGGTCGATCGGTTAGTCAAAGTAGTCCTGGAATACTTTCTCCCCGTATGACTCTTCACTCCATTCTCCCTTTAATTGTAAGGACGGTTCAGGATCCCAATCATCCTCTTCATATTCCTTCCGATATGTTAGGCGCGAAGGGAGGATGAGTCTGAGTCAGATAATTCTGTTCATGATTATTCCCAAGAGAGCAGTGGTCTTAAAGGCAGCGCCAAAAAACAGAGCTCTTCTCTTTCTAAATCCCGTGAGTGTACTATGTTTTAGCCTTGTTAAGTTTTAAGTACCGACACGTGCCGGTCGAACTATTTACGTTGCAATTATTAAATGCCTTTGGTGATCTATATATACGTCTTTACCTTCTATATTCCCTTGATAAAATTATTTTATTTTCTCCCTTTCTTTTGCTTTCATCTCTCATTAGGCCACTCAAAGCCGGCTGTGTCAAGCTCTTCTTCTTCTTCTCGTCAATCTGTTCATTCTCCTACTAATCCTCTCCTCCCTTTCGATCTGGTATATGTTGCGCCTTTTAAATTTGTATTTCCTTGTTGTGTTGGAATGTTTCACTTATGTCTATTTTTCTTTCTTCAGAATATGGGAAAACGAGACAGCGCTCATGGTAAGGGAAGCGACTCGAACCAACATGTTAAAGGCAGTGAGTCGGGGAGTGCTAATGATAAGCTTCAGAAGCCTTCCAAGCCGACCCCTAAGGTTTCTCATAGCGTGGATGCTGATGCTGAGCTAATGGCTATTCCGGAGGATCCTCGGTTCCGATATCCCCATGTTATTTCCGCGGCGGAGGCTGGTGTGGATAACCACTATAGGTTGGTACACGGGTTCTGGGTCCCTTCGTCTAAGGCATCCACCTATCGGCGCATATTAGAGAAGTTCGGCCATATGTGTGTTCATGAAGAGATGCCTGTCAACTCTCTGATTGTGGCCAACGAGGATTTGCTCGACATAGCAAAGGGTCTCTCCCTGGCGGAGGAAATCCCAGTTGATCCAGTAAAATTGAGGAAGTGGGACGCCACCATCATAACTTATCTAGTTCTTCGATTCCCCATTCAATGGCTGAAAAACCTATTGGATCGGGCAAAGGCGAGCCACAGTGCGCGAACCACATTGCCTCGCGAGATTGAGGAGTTGGAGCAGGAATACCAGCGTTTGCTCGATGTCGCCAATGCTAGGAAGGAAACCTATGATCAACTAATGGCGGACGTAGGTCGAGCTACCAAGGATTTGAAGATCACCCGGGATGCTGCTGAGGAGGTCAACGGGCGTCTAACTAGGAAGAGGGCCGAGCTGGTTGCTCTGGATATTTTCTGATGATGATTTTTGAACAATAATTTCTTTGTTTTTTGTTTTGGTTGAACTGAGGGTTTTACGGTTTGCCTTTTTTTTTTCCAAGACATACTCATTATTTGGGTTACCTGCATTTATTATTATGGTTGGATGGTAATTAAAATGGTATTACTATGTGTTTCTATAAGTAGGGGTAAGTGGATTTGCTTTAGTATCTTTCAAGCTTCTTTCAGTATTTCATCTTCCTTTTAGTTGTTAGCTATATTTTGCAGCAGATGGCTCATCATCTTCATGGTTATACTTTGGCTTTGGCCCCTGTGCCAATACTGGTTGTCCCTTATGAGAAGGATCATGAGCTAACTCGCTTGTTGTTGGTAAAAGCTGAAGTGGAGATGCTTAGAGAGGTTCGAATGGCGAATAGATTGGCTACGCGCGCGTGGTTTGATGAGCAATACGAGACAAATTCAATGGCTCAGAGGTCACAGACGTCCGGGCGCCTGACTCTGGCTGTACAACGTGCGCTAGATGATACTATTGCTGCCCGAAACAAAGCTGAGCGGCTGTTTCAAGAATCTCTAATTATGACGACTGATATTGAATAAGCGAATGTTGATTGCCATGCCTTTATTACTCAACAAGCGGGTCCGAATCTCCGTGGGTGTGTTTTAACTTTTTGTGTTTGTTTATGGGTGAAAACTATTTCTGCCGGTTTTGATAATTTGGGGTGTATGGATGAGAAATGAGTCTAAACCTTAAACAAATGCACTGCACGGGAGTGCTTGTAGATTCGATAAATCAATATGTGCAAATCCGGCCTAAACCAAGAAATGGCCGTTCCAGACTTGTTTCGGTCACAAAGTGAAGGAGATGGGGTTGATCTTAGGGAGGGAAGCGAAGAAGGTGTTGAGATTGTGAAGGTGTTGGCTATGTATGACTTGTATCGGAAAGTTTGAGGCGGCTTTGCGGGATGTAAGCTATCGATCCGGTGTTTGAATACGATGGTATCAACACTTGCCTCTGTTGTCTGGACTTGTTACTTTTTTTGGAAATAGGGAGGAGAACCTATTTATACAAGTCATTTGAGCCTTATTCACGTCTCTCGTGGGAAGTGGAGGAAGTAGAGTGATGGAGTAGTGGGGTTGTGTGTTAGTGTTACACGACCAGTCTTGCCCACTTCTCCCGTCATCTCTAACCATCCATGACTTCCTGACACGTTCTTGTGATGGCGCATTGCACGCCGCACGACCGTAAACCGCTGAGACCAATACCCCCAAGTATGTATCCCCAGTTTGTGACATGATTGATGTCTCAAGTGTGTGGATCGTGGGACCCACGGAAAGCAGCATGTAATGCTAGATTAAATAACTAAGTTATTTAGGAAATCGATACTTGTGAAGTATCGTGTGTATTCTATGCAGGTACTGCATCATGGTGTGGTAGAGTGACGGGTGGTGATCACCATGACGCCTCACTGACCAATTAACTCCTGACCAGGGTTGTATAACCAAGCCGGTGAAGTTGGACGGACGAGATGATCTTTGAGACACTCATCTGCGACCGTTGGTGGAATTAGGGCTTTTGAAGAGGTGCGCAAGCATCACTATTCAGCTTGGTCGAATCCATGCTTGGGATACAATTTTGGCAGGGCCGATCGTGCATGTGTGTAGACGACATGACGGTGTAGGCGCCCATACCTCATTGTCTCGTGAAAGTGTGATCAGGACCACTCAATTTGTCCGGCGAAGTTAAGTGGTCGAGATCAATTTGCAACAGAAATCTGGTGCCTCAAAAGCCGCGCATCATGCCAACTTCGGGCGCGCGTTTCAAGACGACCAAGCTTGGTCGGTCTTGGCCGATTAGTCTGGTATACATACGGCGAGATGGTGTACACGTCCATACCTTAATATCCCATAGAAACGTGATCTAAGCCACTCAATTTGTCCGGAAAAGTAAAGTGGTCGAGATTAGTTTGCAATCGGGAGGTGTGACCATGCCTAGTTCGGGCATGCGAATCGAGGCAACCAGGCATGATATGCCTTGGCCGATCGGGTGTGAAGATAGATGGCCCACGGTGGTCATGTTGATACGCATAGGACTCGCTTAGTCTAATCCTGGACCCTTCATTCGTGCAGGAGAAAATGGACGCTCGTGATGTTCAAACCCTAATTAGGGTTTCACCGGCCGTGCGTCATGCCTTGTTTGGACGCACGAACTGGAACGACCAACTATAGTTGGTCCTGACCGATCGGTCATGTATGTAGGCGGGCCCACGGTGTTTGTGTTGACATGCTCTGGGCCCTTTGAATCTACATCTACACCCTTCATCTATGCCTGCGAAGATGGATGTTTGAGATTGTTTTGCGACACATGTAATGTGTCGCAAACCCTAATTTAGGGTTTTTCGTCCATACTGCTTTGGTTTGGACGGTTTGGCAAGCTATGCCACCCTTTTGGGGAGGCCGACCATGCGGGGCCCGCGTTGGGTCGGTAGTGAATATTCCAATACCTGCTTGGGGTCATGGATTCAATCTAAGCCATCCAATCATGTTGGTGAAGTTGGATGGTGGTGATCGTTTCTGAGACTGATATGGACAGTCCAGGGTCAAACATGCTCAATCGGGCTAGTATAACACACCGAGAGATGTATGCTCAATCGGGCTAGTATAACACACCGAGAGTTGTATGCTCAATCGGGCTAGTATAACACACCGAGAGTTGTAGCTTCAGACGGGTATTTCGTACATGCTTCATTATTAATGCTTGGAGGTTCGTGTTGCTTCTCTTCGAGAACAACACTCAATCGTCATGCCGCACCGTAATGAGTACAAGGAAATACAAGGATGGTTATGAATTAATTAATAATCTTTGTAAATTCACAGGGTATATGGGATTGTTGCCACATGCTCCAACATGGATGAATTTCATGTATTTAATTCAAGAATCGGGATTGTTGCCACATGCTCCATTCTAGGTGAATTAGTAAAGTGAAGAAGTATTCATCACTTATTAATGGCTTTATCTTTTGCAAGATGTTAGCGCATAATTTTGGCTTTTACAATTTTAGCCTTAAATGAAAATCCACCATCAACATTAAGTCCCCCGCCTAGCGCATAATGGTTACACTATTGTGGGGTAGGCATTAGATGGTGACATATACGAGATAAAACTTATGAGACAAAGTTAGATGTTACCGGGAGAGACGAGTCGCCCCGTCCTTGGAGCATGTCACGTTCAAGAGGCGTTCAGCGCGAGCGTCCCCCTAGCATGATGTCGGTCTTGCTCGCTTCGATCGACCATGCTATGCCTCGGCTTCGGTCGAGAGCCTTCTTCGTGATTGTTCCGCTCGAGCGTGCGGGTCGATGTGCCTCGCTCAACGGCCATTGCGCTCGCTTCGCTCGATCGTGGGACTCATCATGCGCCGCTTGATCGAACGTGGGCTTGTTATGCCCGCCTTGCTCGAACGTGGGACCCACCGCGTGCACTTTTTTGCTTTGCCCAGGGCCGGCCGTGTGCTCGCTTCGACCAATTTGGGACTTGGATGTGCACGATTAAGTGGGAGCTGCCGCGTGCTCGCTTTTGCTTGGGGCCGGCTACGCCTCGCTTCGACCAATTACCAAACTCGTTGCCTCACCCCAACACCGGACTTGCCCCTTGACCAACACCGGGACTTGAAACTTGAGCAATCTAGGACTTGTCACTTGATCAATACCAGATTTGAAACTTGAACAATACCGGACTTGTGACTTGATCAATACCATACTTGTCACTTGATCAATACCAGACTTGAAACTTGAGCAATACCGGACTTGTCACTTGATCAATACCAAACTTGAAGCTTGAGCAATACCGGACTTGTCACTTGATCAATACCGGACTTGAAACTTGAGCAATCTGGGACTTGAAACTTGAGAAATGGGACTTGTGACTTGATCAATGCCGGACTTGTCACTTGATCAATACCGGACTTGAAACTTGAGCAATACTGGGACTTGAAACTTGAGCAATACCAGGACTTGTGACTTGATCAACACCGGCCTTGTGACTTGAGCAAGTGCGCCTTGTGACTTGATCAACACCGGCCTTGCTTTCTTTGCCGTCACGGTTTATGTGCTTGCTCGAATGTCATCCTTGCTACTTCGACCAACACCGGTCTTGCCTTGACGAACACCGGTCTTGCTAACCAATATCGGTCTTCCCTTTGCCCGAACGTGGCGTGCTTGCTTTGCCCAAACGTGAACCTTGTATGTTCGAACGTGGTGTGGGTCCCGCTGAGAGCGTTGAAGCATCTTCTGGAGCAAGTAGGTCCCGGAGAGCGTTTGATGCAGCTTCTAGTGGGTGGAGCGTTGAAGAAGTTCTTGAATGACGGTAAAGGAATTTCATGCTGAGCCTTAGTCCCCAAGCGTGGTCTACGTGGCTCTATCTTGTATGCCCGATGGGTCTTTTGTACGTAATGATCGTTGATATGGTGAAGCTCTGGATGGTGTTAATCGACGAGCAACAACAGTTCCTGGCAGCAGCAGCTGTGATTAGAAGAGACTGGCAGGGAGAGGCGTGATAGCTACGGGCACGAACTTGGGAGTCTTCATATAGTGGTAGAGCTCGTCTCATTGTTAGAGGGATAAACTGGAACCGATGGCTTTCTTGACGTTTCTTCATGAAATAGAGAAGGGGAGACAATCCCCTGCCCACGAGTATCCAGAGCTTTAGACTTGATAGATGTTGTCACGCTGGGTTCATGAGTCTGTCTTTGAGTTAGGCATTGCTAAGCAGTCCTAGTCATACTCCTTTGGTAACGCAACTAAATCTTCTACGGGAGATAAATTCTGAAAGTGTCTCTCATTGATGTAGTTACCATCGATCCAGATATGGAATATCTTGGACGTTGTTTCACTATTACGGCAGTGGTGCATATGGTGCTGGAGTTAGAGTTGGCGATTTTGGACGCGCATGATGTTGTATCTCGGTGGCTTTCCTCTTGCTGCTTCGTGGCCGAAACCGCTTATGGAAGGTCAAGGTTGTATTGCCTGTTGGTGAGATGTATGCTTCCACGAACATAATGAGGCTCTTCATTACTGGAAGGCCTGGTTCTTTCCAGCAGGGTAGATGCTGTCGTATATGAGCATTCAACAGCTTCACGAAGTACAGAGGATGACCAAAAGTGCAGATTCTCCAACATAACACGGTAGAATGCACCATCCTCTGATAGAGTGATTCGCCCGTATTCTTTCTCGACATGACACGCGGACATCGTTATCTTCTTGAGACTGCTCCCTTGAGGTGTCGGCTTCAGTGGATCTGAAGATGTCCCATGCTCTCTCTTGTCTTGGCTGACATAATAGGCTAACCCTTTGTGATGATTCAGAGATGACAATATTTGTTGAATCCTCTGAAACGCTTCCTGTTGTAGTGTGATCCAGACGAAACTTGATCCTTTCTTCAGCAGGGGGTGAATGAAGCAAAAGTTCACCTTGCCCATGAAGTTTTGGAGCTCCTTCAAAGTTCACGGTAGCGACATTGTGAGGATAGCTTGAGTCTTGGATTTGACTACTATATCATCCACGTAGTCTTCGACTTGCTTATGCATCATGTCGTGGAAGATTGCCGTCATAGCACGTTGATACGTTGTCGTGGCGTTCTTTAAACCGAATGGCATAACAGTATAGTAAAAATTGCCAAGAGGGGTTCGGAAGGCTGTCTTACTTGCATCGTGCTCATATATCCTTATCTGATTGTAGCCGATGTAACCATCCATGAAGGAGAACATGCCATGTCCGCTGGTGGCGTCTACTAACATGTCGATGTTAGGCAAAGGAAAGTCGTCATTGGGGTAGCACTTGTTCAAGTCTCTGAAATCCACCCAGCACCGAATCTGTCCGTTTTTCTTCTTTACTAGGACCACATTAGCTAACCAGGTCGGATAATGAATAGGTCTGATGAAGCCAGCGGCTAGCAACTTCTGAATTTCGTTCTTGATTTGTTCTTCCACTTCGTGTCTGAATTGCCTCGGAGATTGCTTGATTGGCTTGGATCCAGGTATGACATGTAGGTGATGGGTGACCAATTTTTCGTCTAGACCAGGCATTTCCTCGTATGTCCAGGCAAACAAATCTTGGTACTCCTTGAGTAGTTGGACAAGACTCACACGTTCGTCCACGGACAAAGTCGAACTGATAGAGACGGGCCTGGGAGATTTTTCATTCCCGATGTTAACAGTCTCGGGATCGTCATTTGTGGAGTTGGTGCCATCTTGTAGCTGTCGCGGAGCGTCCAATACCTCCTCTTGTGTTTCGTCGTTCTTGCAGCATTCAACTGGGCGGAGAGACTGGGTGCCAGTCTCTCCTGCTAATTGCTAACATTAGCGCCGGTATATTGTCTTCCCCTTATGGTCACGGTTTTCCTCGAAAGTGCGTTCCTTTTTGGTGTGAGCATGGGTTGAAGCTTCACCGGATAAAGATGTACGCCTCGTCAGAAAAGGCGTGTCGTGGTGCTTAGCCCCCAGTGATGCAAGTAGGTCTTCTTCCAAGATTGAAGCCCACATGGGTAGTGGGGTGCACAGGACTTTGTCTGACCTTCCCTGCGGAGTTTCTTTTGGCCCGAACAGTTCCACTCCGCATATTGGTGCGTACGGAGACAATGATGCAGGAATACGGATGACTTCCTGATTTAGCATGGTCTTCAGGCACTGGTGATACGTTGAAGGGATGACCTTATTGTAATGAATCCACGGTCTCCCTAGTATCATATGGTAGTCCGGCTCCTTTTCTATGACTTCAAATTTCACTTTTGACTGAACGGGTCCTACTGATAAATTCAGATTGACATACCCGTATGTGCTGGTCTGGTTTCCTTCAAGTCCGTCATTGTGGTGGGCTGCCGTACAATCTTGCATGGGCTAACCTTGGCTGTCCCGAGAGTCTTGAGAGTAATCACATTCGAAGATGCTCTGTGTCGACGAGGGCCCTCCGAACTCGAACCCTTGATGCGTGCGGTAACATGTAGGGACTGGTTATGACCTTCCTCTCGCCATCATATCATCTCGTAAATGTAACATTATTTCTGAGATGTTTCGATGCGATTAGGACTTACGGACGTGAAGGAGTCGGTGTACGTCCGAGCTATTTTATTAATTGCAAACAAACGTCTCTGCCCGTTGATTCTTCGAGAGGTGCAAGAGTTCACACAAGCTTTCCACTAAAGATGCCGCTTCCTGATCCACTGGTCCCTGGTTCGTAGTAAAGCTGTTGATCAAAGGGGAACTAGTCCCCGGTGTAGAGGTCTCTGGAATGCTTATCTCTGACGTCATCTTGATGAGGAGATCAAGTATGCCGTTTAACGCTTCTTTGATTAGCTCCATGTTCTTCGTGTGAATCTTCTGTACCCATGCTAGTTCGCTTAATATTGGAAATCTCCTGATCATGTCGTCAGATACGCCGTTAGGAGGAGGGGTATCTCCGTTGGAGGAACCATCAGGATTTGAGACTGTCGAGGCGGTCCTAAGACCAACCATCTCGAAATTGATTGAATGGTATTGAAGAAATTGACTTTACAACCGAGAGATTAACCTCCCGCTGTGGTCGCCAATTGTGTATGGGTGAAAACTATTTCTGTCGGTTTTGATAATTTGGGGTGTATGGATGAGAAATGAGTCTAAACCTTAAACAAATGCACTGCACGGGAGTGCTTGTAGATTCGAGAAATCAACGTGCAAATCCGGCCTAAACCAAGAAATGGCCGTTCCCGGACTTTTTCGGTCACAAAGCGAAGGAGATGGGGTTGATCTTAGGGAGGGAAGCGAAGAAGGTGTTGAGATTGTGAAGGTGTTGGCTATGTATGACTTGTATCAGAAAGCTGAACTGGCTTGCAGGATGTAAGCTATCAGTTCCGGTGTTTGAATACGATGGTATCAACACTTGCCTATGTTGTCTGGACTTGTTCCTTTTTTTGGAAATAGGGAGGAGAACCTATTTATACAAATCATTTGAGCCTTATTCACGTCTCTCGTGGGAAGTGGAGGAAGTGGAGTGATGGAGTAGTGGGGTTGTGTGTTAGTGTTACACGACCAGTCTTGCCCACTTCTCCTGTCATCTCTAACCGTCCATGACTTCCTGACACGTTCTTGTGATGGCGCGTTGCACGCTGCACGCTGTAGAACCGCCAGACCAATACCCCAGTATGTATCCCCCAGTTTGTGACATGATTGATGTCTCAAGTGTGTGGATCGTGGGACCCATGGAAAGCAGCATGTAATGCTAGATTAAATAACTAAGTTATTTAGGAAGTCGATACTTGTGAAGTATCGTGTGTATTCTATGCAGGTACTGCATCATGGTGTGGTAGAGTGACGGGTGGTGATCACCATGACACCTGACTGACCAATTGACTCCCGACCAGGGTTGTATAACCAAGCCGGTGAAGTTGGACGGACGAGATGATCTTTGAGACACTCATCTGCGACCGTTGGTGGAATTAGGGTTTTTGAAGAGGTGCGTAAGCATCACTCTTCAGCTTGGTCGAATCCAAGCTTGGGATACAATTTTGGCAGGGCCGATCGTGTATGTGTGTAGACGACATGACGGTGTAGGCGCCCATACCTCATTGTCTCGTGAAAGTGTGATCTGGACCACTCAATTTGTCCGGCGAAGTTAAGTGGTCGAGATCAATTTGCAACAGAAATCTGGTGCCTCAAAAGCCGCGCATCATGCCAACTTCGGGCGCGCATTTCAAGACGACCAAGCTTGGTCGGTCTTGGCCGATTAGTCTGGTATACATACGGCGAGCTGGTGTACACGTCCATACCTTAATATCCCATAGAAACGTGATCTAAGCCACTCAATTTGTCCGGCAAAGTTGAGTGGTCGAGATTAGTTTGCAATCGGGAGGTGTGACCATGCCTAGTTCGGGCGTGCGAATCGAGGCAACCAGGCATGATATGCCTTGGCCGATTGGGTGTGGAGATAGATGGGCCCACGGTGGTCATGTTGATATGCACCGCACTCGCTTAGTCTAATCCCGGACCCTTCATTCGTGCGGGAGAAAATGGACGCTCGTGATGTTCAAACCCTAATTAGGGTTTCACCGGCCGCAAGCGTCATGCCTTGTTTGGACGCACGAATCGGAACGACCAACTATAGTTGGTCCTGACCGATCGATCATGTATGGAGGCGGGCCCACGGTGTTTGTGTTGACATGCTCTGGGCCCTTTGAATCTACATCTACACCCTCCATCTATGCCTGCGAAGATGGATGGTTGAGACTGTTTTGCGACACATGTAATGTGCCGCAAACCCTAATTTAGGTTTTTCGTCCATCCGCTTTGGTTTGGACGGTTTGGCAAGCTATGCCACCCTTTTGGGAGGCCGACCATGCGGGGGCCGCGTTGGGTCAGTAGTGAATATTCCAATACCTGCTTGGGGTCATGGATTCAATCTAAGCCATCCAATCATGTTGGTGAAGTTGGATGGTGGTGATCGTTTCTGAGACTGATATGGACAGTCCAGGTTCAAACATGCTCAATCGGGCTAGTATAACACACCGAGAGATGTATGCTCAATCGGGCTAGTATAACACACCGAGAGTTGTATGCTCAATCGGGCTAGTATAACACACCAAGAGTTGTAGCATGTACGGGTATTTCGTACATGCTTCATTATTAATGCTTGGAGGTTCGTGTTGCTCACGAGAACAACACTCGGTCGTCATGCCGCACCGGTAATGAGTACAGAAATACAAGGATGGTTATGCATTAATTAATAATGTCGTAAATTCACAGGGTATATGGGATTGTTGCCACATGCTCCAACATGGATGAATTTCATGTATTTAATTCAAGAGAATCACACGGGATTGTTTCCACATGCTCCATTCTAGGTGAATTAGTAAAGTGAAGAAGTATTCATCACTTATTAATGGCTTTATCTTTTGCAAGATGTTAGCGCATAATTTTGGCTTTTACAATTTTATCCTTAAAGGAAAATCCACCATCAACAGTGTTGTATCTGCTCTTATTCGTTTTGCCGATATGAAAGCAGAGCTAGCGCGTTTATTAATATTGAAGGATGAAGTCGGGATGCTACAGACTCATCGATTGATTGCTCTAGATAAGGCCCGCAAAGCCTATGAAGAGCATAAGGAGACATTAGATATGGATCAAAAGGCATGTGCTTCTAGTGAGGTTATGCACAAGATTCATCAAGTATTAGAGGAGGTGCGTAGTGCTTACACCGATTCCACTACTCAGTATGGTGAGACACAATTGATGATGCAAGACTTAGATGAAGACATTTCCTACTGCCGCTCGCTTATAGTTGAGCGTTGTTAGATAGATCACTACCAGTTTTTTTTTTTTTTTTTTTAGGGATTCGTAAAATAATCGTTGTCTTGGGTATTGTGTTAATTTAATTATATATATGAGAGTTGTTTTGGTTAATCACAGTAAATACTCTTTGAGTCTTCTTCTTCTCTTTTTTTTTTTTTTTTTTTTTTGGTTTATGGCTAATCATGTGAGGTTAGTTCTGGAAGTGGAGTATCTAAATCGCCTTTTCCGGGTGATGTGCCTTGCTCGGGATACTTTTGAGATCGAGAACTAGTGTTGGCATGAACAACTATCCGCTGCGGATCATCTAGTGAGGAAGATTCAAAGTGAGGGCGGGCTTCCTAACATAACCCTTTTAGAATATCGTGGTTATTGCCCTGAGCAGCGTCTGACTACCCATTTTCGATGTGTTGAGGCGGACCATAGTATTAGGTCCATTGAGATGGCTCTTGCCGAGGTTCATATGGCACTTAGGATGTTACCATTTTTTTTTTGGTAAGTAGGAGTTGTGGTAATAGTTATGGAGTAATAAATGCCTTGATGTATGTATTTTCTATAAATAGACTATATTTATTGTTTGATGTCTTCATTTATTTACTCTGTTCATTGTTTATACTAGTATTCTCTATATGGCTGATCGTTTACACGGCTATGTATTATCTTTGGCCCCTGTGCCAACGTTAGTATCCTCGTATAGGAGAGGATCCGAGTTAGACCGCTTACGACTCGTGAAGGCTGAAATAGAATTGCTTAAGGAGATAAGACTGGCTAGTCGTACTAAGGCGTGCGCGCAATTTGACAAGCAGTACAAAGTGTTTTTAACAGCTCGGAAAACTCAAGTATCCGGGCCAGTTTCTTTCAGGATTTAACATGCGCTAGACGATGCTGTCTCCGCTCGCCATGAGGCTGATCGGCTGTTTCAAGAAGTAAATCTTATGATGGTGGATATTGATCAGGTTATCGCGGATTGTTATGTATCCGCTTCTCATCCGCCAAGCCGTCGGATGCATGGTTACGCATTGTCTTTGTGCATGATACTCGCTCTGGTGCATCCTTCTGATAGACAGGTGGAATTGGCACGGTTGTTGATCCCGAGGAGTGAAGTGAAAGCTTTACGTACTCATAGGCTGACTGTGCAAGAAAATGCACGCAAAGCTTTCGAGGAACAAGATGAGACCTCTAACATGGCTCGCCAAAACGATGCGTCCGAGAGGATTTTGTACGAAGTAGACCAAGTGATAGGAGATATGCGGGCTGCTCTAACTATGGCTACTATTCAATGTGAAGAAATGCTTGTAATGACGCAAGATGTAGAACACGAAATCGCACGTTGTCGCATGCTCATAACTGAATCATCTTTAAAAGTTCTCCCCCCCTTTTTTTTTGGGTATATAGTCTAGGTATTTGCAGACGAAAAAGGATTAGTAATAATGGAAGAATCAGTCAGTGCTTTATGTTTGTCTCTTAAGAATCAAAAATTAAACTATTGCAAGCTATTGTTGCCGGACATGCCCGACTCGCTCGTGAATGTGAAGAATTATTTGAGGTTAGCCAAATGCAATACCTTCATGCAATGGATCTGTATGTGGATCGACTGAGTGCTAGTCGTCTCAATCATTCAATAGAAAATGTTGTGGCTTCGGATGAAGCTTCTGAAGCGTTTGCTAATGCTCGTGTCCGGATGGAGCATAGAGACAACGATTTGCTGTTGCGCGCGGCAGATTGAGGCACGCGAACTCAGTCCTATCTTCAGTTCTTTGACTTAATGGATTTTGCCACAGAATGTATTGCTCTATCTGCTTTGTGTATTATGTCGGATGTTTATGAATATATTACTTATGTTACTTTCTATGTATTGTATGCACGCATGACTTCCTTTAGGAGTATTCCCTCTATATAATGTATGTATTTATTACTTGGGTTAGTCCAAGCCGACACTTGTATTGTGCTTATGATTATCTTTCACGGTCTTAGTAAGCTTTACGCGCAGAACTTAGTTGGCTTTGAAGTTTTAGTGTACTTCATTGGTCATACACAAAATCTAGCCATACCTAGGGCTATTGATACACTTCATTAGTCGTGTATGGGACCTAGCCAGACTCGGGGCTATTGGTGCACTTCATTGGGTCATGCACAGAACCTAGCTCTTTCCGGAGTTACTGGTGCACTTCGTTGAGTCGTACACGAGACTTAGTCCTTTCTGGGACTATTGGTGCACTTCATTAAGCCATGCACGGAACCTAGTCCTTTCTGGGACTATTGGCGTACTTCATTGGGTCGTACGCGAGACTTAGTCCTTTTTGGGACTATTGGTGCACTTTATTAAGCCATGCACGAAACCTAGTCCTTTCTGGGACTATTGGTGTACTTCATTGAGTCGTACACAGGACTTAGTCCTTTCTGGGACTATTGGTGCACTTCATTAAGCCATGCACGGAACCTAGTCCCTTTTGGGACTATTGGTGCACTTCATTAAGCCATGCACGGAGCCTAGTCCTTTATGGGACTATTGGCGCACTTCATTGGGTCGTACGCGAGACTTTAGCTATTTTTCAGGCGATTAAAGCGACTCAAAGTGTAACATAAAGACAGTTGTTTTATTATTTCTCAGCCATCCGACGTACATTTAGTTACTTAGGCATAATAAGTTTTAAGCTATTTACCATTGATAGGAGTGTTGATACGTGAGCCATTCATCCGCTTGAGATAGTAATATCCGCTTCTCGTAGCTTCGCTAATCATGTAGGGACCTTGCCAATTTGCAGCAAATTTTCCCGCTTTTCATTGCTTATTTGGACATGTGGTGCGATCTTCATAACTACATCATTTATACTGAAAGTTTGTTCCTTTACTTTCTCGGTTATAATATCTTGTCGTCCTTTGCCTATACTTGTCCATGAAACATTGAGCTTTGGCTCGTCGTTCGACCTCATCCGGGGTATCAAGGTGAGCAAATCTACGACCTCATTTGGGGTAGTGAGACGGCCATGGCTACTCGTGCGGAAGGCATTGCAATCTCTGCTGGCAATATTGCGTCTTCTCCATACACCAAGGAATAAGGAGAGGCGCTAGTTGAACTTCTCTTGGAAATGCGGTATGCCCAAAGTGCGAGGGGTAGATGTTCATGCCAACTTCTATGGTGATCATATACAGTGCAACTTAATATCCTTAGCAATGTTTTACTAGTCGATTCTGCCTGTCCATTTCCCTGTGGGTAGTAGACAGTCGAAGTATGGAATTTGATTCCATATTGATCCAACAATTCTTTGACTGTTTGATTAACGAAAGAGGTACCATTATCCGAGAGGATAATCATAGGTGCACCGAATCGACATATGATATGTTCTTTGATGAATGCAGCGATCGTGGAACCTGAATAATCCCGGAGAGGAATGGCTTCAACCCATTTGGAAGAATATTCAGTCGCAGTGATGATATACTTATGTCGTCCGTATGAAGTCGGGCTTATTTGCCCAATAATATCAAGCCCACAACTATGGAAAGGCCAAGGGGTGGCGACACTATGCAGCAGGGTGTGTGGGGCGCGGATTAATGACCCGTGGCTTTGACATTGCTGGCACTTCTTTACATGTTCGGTTGTATCAAATTCCATCGTAGGCCACTAAACCCCCCTTCATACAACTGTAAGAAAAGCTTTCTCATACCTTGGTGTTCAGCATCGTGTGTCATAGCCATAACTATCTCCACTTCTTCTTGTGATAAACAACGCAATATCTTGTCCCCAAAACTCTTTCTATAGAGGATGCCTTCACTCAAAAAGAATCGCCCGGATTTCCTTTGAATTTTTAACGCATCTTGTCTGTTCAGCGGAAAGCGTTCATGCTGGAGGAAATCTATGTAAGGTTGCCTCCAGTCCTCTACTTCCACACTACATACCTCTGTTTGTTGTGGGTGTAGTTGTAGGAAATCCCACAATACATCCCTCACAAGAATTCATAATAATCAACACATCTTTAAAATCAACAATCACACTTTTTATTAATTGAGTTAAAGAATTTTACAAAGAGGAAATGAAATCAAGAATACAACTATTGCTCTAGACTTTCTCTCTCCTCAAAACTTTCCCTCCACTCTAAAAAGATCTCTCCCCTTCTCCCAAGCCTGTTCGGCTCTTTATATAGGATATTACATAGTGGGTGACAGCTAAGCTTTCATTTATTTTCGGATCTGGCTTGCGATATTCTCGCAAGTATACAAATGTTAAACTTCGCAACACTCCTAAATTTCGCTAGATCTCCACATCTTTCTCGTGTTTAGGCTGTCGTCATCTGTTGCGTCATTTCTGTAATCATTCTGCGACATCTTCGCAGTGTGTTGTTTAAAGGTTTCACAAAGGTATTGATGTTGCGATATTCTGATCCTACATCTTGCCTCTTCTCATGTCTTCTCTGCGAATGAGAGAATGATATGAGAACTAATGTTTCAAATTGTCACAACTGTCCGTTTCTTTCCTTAAATTTTCTACCGACAAGATTCCATGAATTAAGCATAACCGCTTACACGTGTTAAATATTCCCCTATCCACCGGCACATTAAATCCTAACCGGTCATCACTTTCTTGTCTATTTAAGAAGAGATTTATCATAAAAATATTTTCTTTCTTTTACTTCATCTTGTTCATCTCCACATCTCTGTAAATCTTTTTGTCGTCTGTAACTTTTTACAAATTCATTTTTCTGCTACTGTTCTTATGGAGCCATCAAGGTTTGTTGACTTTGCTGAAACTGATCTTTCTGAAATTGATCCCATCTACTGAAATTATCTTATTTGATTTTGTTCATCTTCGTATAATTCCCATACTGTTTTTTTTCAAAAAAACACCTCTAGTACCAAGTTTACGGTTCTAAACCCTAATGTTCCCAAGAGTTCTCAGCAAAAGTTCACCGTAAAAAAAAGGAAGCCTGTGAATAGCAAGGTATTAAGAAACACTATTCTTTTAATAATAATATTGTTGCCTCTGTTTCTTATTTGAATTGTGATTCGCAGGTGTTGATGGTGGATTTTCGTTCAAGGTTAAATTTGTAAAAAACCAGAAAAATCATGCGCTGACATCTTGTAAAAGATAAAGCCATTTATAAGTGTTGGATACTCCCTCACTTAATTCACCAAGAATGGAGCATGTAGCAACAATCCCATTATCGTGAATACATGAAATTCCTCCGAGGTTGGAGCATGTGTCAACAATCCCTTCTGTGAATTTCATATCAGCCTTGTATTTCCAGTACTCATTATCAGTGTGGCATGACGCGGTGAGTGTTACTCTTACGAGGAATAACACGAACCTCCAAGCACTATAATGAAACCATGTACTGAAATACCCGTATGTGCCGATTCTCGGTGTGTTATACTAGCCCGAGCCCCTCTAGGTGTGTTATACTAGCCCGATTGAGCCCTCTCGGTGTGTTATACTAGTCCGATTGAGCATCAGGACTGACCAGTATCGATCCGGATATGATTCGATCGCAGTCATCCAACTCCATAAGCATGATTGGATGACCCCAGATCGATTCCATCACCCCAGCGAGGGTATGGAATACCCACGGCCGACCGCATGGTCTGGTCATTGGCCTAAGCCGCCAAGAAACCGTTCATACCAAGCATTATGGATGGAAAACCCTAAATTAGGGTTTTCGGCATATTACATGTGTCGCAAAGCAGGTCTCAACCATCCATCTTCGCAGGTATAGATGGAGGGTGTGATGTAGACTCAAAGGGGCCCAGAGCATGTCAACACGATCACCGTGGCCCGCCTACACACTTGACCAATCGGTCAAGACCAACAATGTTTGGCCGTGACAAAATCATCACCCAAACAAAAGATGACGCACGGCTTGAAAGCCAAAATTAGGGTTTCAAGTCATCACGCGTCCATCTTCTCCTAAGACGAATGGAGGGTCACGGATTAGATTAAACAAGGGCGGTCATACCAAAGCATGACCACCGTGAGCCCATCTACCCCCTCATGTGTTCGACCAAGGCATATCACGCCCGGTCAATCCAAAACGTGCGTCCAAACTAGCATGGCCGCGCCTCCCCCAAACCACGAACCGATCTCGACCGCTCAACTTCACCGGATGATTTGAGTGGCTTAGATCACGTTTTCATGGGATAGTCGGGTATAGGTGTGAACACCAGCCTACCACCTACACGCTGGAATGATCGACCAAGACCGGACCAAGATGTGTCGTCTTGAAACGCGTGCCCAAACTAGGGATGTCACGTTAGGTTTCCAACCCTTTTGCGGCATCAATTTCTGCCGCAACCGATCTCAACCACTCAACTTTACCGGTTAAATTGAGTGGCCTCAGATCACGCCTCCATGGGACGGTGAGGTGTAGGCGTGTGCACCGACATGTCGTCTACACACATGCCTAGTCGGTCCTCTCCAAATCCCTTTCCATGCTTGGTTTCGACCAAGTTGAAGAGTGATGCTTGCGCACCTCTTCAAAAACCAAATATTCATTAACCCGGTCGCAGATGAGTGTCTCAAAGATCATCTCATCCGTCCAACTTCACTGACTTGGTTATACAACCTGGTCGAGTTATTTGGTCGGTGAGGTGTCATTACCCATCACTTTACCACACTATAATGCAAAAGATGCATAAAATACACACGATACTTCACAAGTATCGACTTCACGAATAACACAAGTTATTCAATTCAGCATTACATGCTATCTTTCGTGGATCCACGATCCACACATTCCAGACATCAATCATGTCACAAACCGGGGGATACATACTGGGTATTGGTCTGGCGGTTTACAGCGTGCAACGCGCCATCACAAGAACGTGTCAGGGAAGTCATGGACGGTTAGAGATGAACAGGGAGAAGTGGGCAAGACTGGTCGACGCACAACTCCACAACTCCATCACCTCACTTCCTCCACTTCCACGAGAGACGTGAATGAGACTCAATGACTTGTATAAATAGGTTCTCCTATTTCAAACAACAACACAAGTTCAGACGAGACGAGAAAACCAAGTGTTAATACAAAACGTATTCAAACACCTGAACTTGCTTGCATCAATCACAAGCCTGTTCACCTTTATGTTACAAGTCATAAGCAAGCCAACACCTTCACAATCTCAACACCTTCTTCGCTTCCTCCTAAAGATCAACCCCATCTCCTTCACTTTGTGACCGAAACAAGTCTGGAACGGCCATTTCTTGGTTTAGGCCGGACTTGCAGTTGATCTCTCGAATCTACAAGCACTCACCGCAAAGTGCATTTGTTTAAGGTTTAAATTCATTCCTCATCCACACCCCAAATTACCAAATTCGCAGGAGTAGTTTTCACCCATAAACAATTGGCGACCACGGTGGGAGGTTGATCTATCGGTTGCAAAAAATTGAATTCTCAATTCTTCGGTTTTCGGCTCACGATGCATCCTCCTCGGAAACCACAAAGCGGTTCAGATACCATGGGAAGTGTAGATAGAATGCTCGGAGGATGTCTTGGCAAATCAATTTTGGTATTAATGTAAGACGAGGAGGGAGACATTTCGCCTTTTGAATGACATAGCAAAGACAATTACAAGAAGGATCGGAGGCATTTACTCAAGCGGCAAGAAATGCCGAATCCTTAGTCGGAGTCACACCTTTACGGGGTGGAGAGGCAAAAGAGCGCGTAACCGCAGGTGACTCAGGGAAAGATGAACAACATGGTCCAGTCAACAATGAAGAACCGAGGCAACTTCACAGGAGAGGACTTGTCCAGGAGTACTACAACGTCTAGAATAAAGAAATGGAGCCCGACTTACGGATCCCCGTGAAAGATTTATATCTCAAGACCCTTGTCGAAGCCGTGAAGAAATGCTTGAGGAAGGAGAGATCAATCAAGGAACACGTGAGTACGAG
>JAJJWW010014284.1:0-14740 GCA_023531295.1 Papaver armeniacum
CGATTCGCTCCATGGAGCAAATCGCAGCAAACCTAGGCGGGCCGCGGAAAAAGGTTTTCTTATATCCGTGAATTTCCCTTGCTTCGATTTTGGAGAAGTCTTTCCGATCTTCACGTGTTTAAATTGGATTGCTTATCCCCTTCTACGGGCGTTCAAGAGCAACGCGAGCCTCTTCATCTATAAACGCGCGTCTGTCAAGTATCTTTTGTCTTTTCATCAAATCAACGGTGCTAAAGGAGGTCGGCTTAACCAGGATCTCTAGTATCTTGCCCCGATGTGGGTGAGCGTCGCCTGTGACGGTTGGAGCTTTCATGCTTGAAGAACGTTGGGGTGGAGGAAGTGGCTCCTGTTACGGTGATCGTAAGTGTCGTGCGGAGATGGCACGGTTTTGATCACGAAGTCTTGGAGCTATGTGTTTCGAAGGGCGAGGATGGTCTTGGAAGGGCATAAGATGTTAGCGCTGGAAGGATGCAACTGTTAGCACAAAGTGTGGTCAAGGGCCGACATGCGCGTGCGGCATGTGTGCCTCGGCATGTGCGGCTCAGCATGTGCGTCCGCCAAGCCGCGTCAGCAAGCGCTTTCCATCATGCGCGTCGGCAAGCGTGTCGTAAGCGCATCTGGGAAACGCGTCCGTGTAGGCGCCGGATATTCTTGGAATGGGCGCTGACTTGGTGTGGACGCCGGTTAGGCATGGACGCTGGCTTGGATTTCGTATGATGTGGACTATTGGTTTGGCACGTCTGGGCTTGGCGGCTTGGACTTGTTCCCTGGCCTGGCTTGCCTCTTCCCATACGTAGCTCAAACGGAAATCCTTTCCTTATTCAAATTCCAAAAAGTGTTATGCTTTATGAAATGGGTTGGGCCTTTACCTCGTATCTTTGTTATCACGTCATGGTGTTAGCGGTAGTGTGGTAGTGATAAATCGGGCAAGCATATTCCAGCTATGTACTCAGCTGTTTCTCTTTCAATTTATTTTATTGTTTTCTTGTCTTGGTATGTAGTGAGCCATAGGTATGCCTTTCATAAACTCGTGAAATACTTTATCATAAATAATTCTTCAAATGTCACTTGTAGTAACGTCGCTAATAGTGATGTGTAATTATTATTGTGCAAAGTAGGTATGTACGGGTAGGTGAATTTTTTTTTGAAAGGCAAACAAAGCGCCCTGGTTTTATGGTTTTTGTCTTCCCGGATTTCTTGGGTTGATAGATAAAATGTTACCTTGACGGTTGGGTTATTCTTTTTGGAATGAATTGTTTAGGAGTTGATTGTTTTAGTTATGATTGAAAGACGCAAACATCCCAGGAAAACCATGGAACAGGTGTGTTGGTAGATGATATGGGATGAAACATAACATGGCTATGGTTTTATCATAACTCTGAAAAAGCAAACCCCGTATTTTGTCTAGATAAGACTTACTCGGTTTCTCGGGTCTTGATGAGAATAAACTTTCCGGGTGCAAGACCAAGTTTTTTTTTTTTTTTGAGAAACATGGTCACAGAAGTCCCCAGTCTTAGAATCGTTGTTGAGTTGTCGGACAATCGGCAAGTTAATCCTCAGGCGGATGGTTTTGCTTCTAGCCTCGTGAGAAGTCCTTATCAGCCCCTTGTCATGTCATGACCGATAATCGAGCCGCCGAGTAATCGAGCTCTGAGTGGATTGCCTTCCTCTACCATCTTGACGTCTGGGGTCGAAGATCGGTTGAAATTTGACATTGTAATCAAAGATGAACCTCCCCATTGTGGTCGCCAATTGTTTACGGGTAAAAATCGTTTACGCCAATTTGAAGAAATTCCCAGAGGTGAGTGAGAAACTGGTTCAAACCAAACAAATGTGATGCACGTGAGCACTTTATAGATTGAGAGATCAACTGCATAAGTCCGGCCTAAACCAAGAAATGGCCAGTTCCGGACTTGTTTCAGTCACAAAGTGGAGAAGGGTTGATTTGGGGAGGAAGCAAAGAAAGGTGTTGAGACCGTAATAATTCCCGAGAGAGTAGTGTCTCGACTTGTAATGTAGTGGAAGCTTGTAAGCTTGCAAGAGATGAAAGCTTTTGAGAGCACAAAGTTTCCTTTTCCGAGAGTGTAGTATTTTTCTCTGGCCAGACTTGTTATCCGGTGGAAATAGGTAAGACCTATTTATACAAGTTGAGAATGAAACGTTCCCCGGCCTCATGAAGGAAGAGTAAAGGGTGAAATAATGGGAGAGGTGGTAATCTTGCCAAGGTGTTTATGGGTGAAAACGTTTTCACCATTATTTCATTTATTTGACCGCTTTATTCATTTTCACGCTTTCTTAATGTGAGCGTAGTGTACGCTGCAAGTTGTGACCGCCAAACCAAAACCCGGAAAGCATCCCAAGTTTGTGCTGATATCTCGAGTGTCAGTTTGCACCTGAGTGCAAGTAAACATTTTGCTAGTGGCGCGTGTGGCATGTGTCATTGGCATGTGCGGAATACCCTTGTTTATGGTTGTACCTCGGCGCAAGTGGCAATGCGAGCCGCTAGTGGCGTGCGTGGCATGTGCGAATGCCCGGGTGGTAGGTTGTACGTTGAGGCGGCAAAATGCCAGAGTCATGCTAGTGGCGTGTGTGGCATGTGCGAATGCCTGGTGGTAGGTTGCATGGTTTGCGAGTTAGGCTAACAGCGTGGGTTTTGCATGCCATATGTAAGATACGACCAAAGTTAGCCCCTAAGTTACGGCTTGCAAGTTAGGCTACGGCGTGCGATAGCACGGCTAGGTGATGAAGGCCACAATGAAATGTGTTGGCATGTGCCAATAGCATGCGTGGTCATAGGGGCCAAATGGCCTTGCAGGGAAAAGCTACCAAATGGCGTGTTGGCATGTGCCAATGGCATGCGTGGGTCATAGGACCGTGTCCTTGTAGGAAAAGCTACCAAATGAGCGTGTTGGCATGTGCCAATGGCATGCGTACGTAAGGGCCGTGGCCTTGTAGGGAAAAGCTACCAACGGCGTGTTGGCATGTGCCGATGGCATGCGTGGCCAGTAGTAGGCCGTGGCCTTGGTAGGAAAAGCTACCAATGAGCGTGTTAGCATGTGCCAATAGCACGCGTGGCCACATTAGGGCCGTGGCCTTGTAGGAAAAGCTACCAGGCGAGCATGTTGGGATGTGTGCCAATGGCATGCGTGGCCATAGGGTCGTGTGGCCTTGTAGGAAAAGCTACCGAGCGTGCTGGCATGTGCCAATGGCATGCGTGTGGCCGTTAGTGGTCGGCCTTGGTAGGAAAAGCTACCGAGCGGCGTGTTGGCATGCCAATGGCACGCGTGGACGCGGGTCGCGGGCCTTGTAGAAAAGCAACCCGATGGACCATGTTGGCATGTGCCAATGGTACGCTGTGGGCCAATTTGGCCTAGGTTGCATGGTTTGAGCCTAGGTATGGCGCTTACTTTGGCATGGCGCTGGCCAGTGGCCAAGGTAAGGGTGTTTGGCTTGGCGTGGCGTGACTAGTGCAGCTAGGGCCAAGGCAGAGTGTGTTTGGCATGGCGCGGCTAGCTCGGCGAAGTGTGGCAAAGATGATTTGCCGTGGGCACGGAGGTGCGGCTAGCTTGGAGCTAGGTGTGTCTCGGCATGATTTGCCGTTAAGCACGAGGTGCGGCTAGCTTGGGCTAGGTGTGGCGGGCATGATTTGCCATTAATGAGAGGTGCGGCTAGCATGGTTGGCATGCTTCGGCAGCGTTTAATGGGCATGGTTTGCCATTGGCATAGAGATGCCTACTCGGGATAAGTGGCTGGCATGATTTGGCTATCGCACGGAAGTGCGGCTAGCATGGTTGGCATGCCGGCGCGTTTGGTATGGTTGGCATGATTTGCCATTGGCATAGAGATGCGGCTAGCTCCCGGGCCTAGGTGTGGTCGGGCATGATTTGCCACGTTGGCACAGAGGTGCGGCTAGCATGGTTGGCATGTTTCCTGCCAAGATTTGGTATGGCTGGCATGGTTTGCCATCGGGCATAGAGATGCGTCTAGCCGGAGCCAGGTGTGGCGGGCATGATTTGCCATTGGCACGAGGCGCTTAGCTCGGGCTAGGTGTGGGCGGCATGATTTGCCATTGGCACGGAGGTGAATTAGTTTGTTCGTCAGAACCCTAATTTGAAAAATACCCCTATTAATTATCACTACACGCATTAAATGTTCTAATAAATGTGTCACTGGTGACATTAGGTTATTTGGGGTTTTACGATTTTACCCTTTGTTCAAAAACCACCATCAACAACAAGGTACTTGCATTATGGCTTGGAGCTCCGTGCTAACTCTCGGTATGAATATTCACGCTAATCGTTTCAAAAATAAATGCAAAGATATATGAATTATGGATATGTGATGAAATTTATGCTTAAATCACGTGATGGGTTTTTTCTTTATGGGTTGTTGGTACTATTTGATCGTCATTTTGGAATGTTATTTTAGGTAGAAACTTACCCATAGTAAGATACACTTTTGGTGTTTTGTGAATAATTTATCTTTGGCAAAGTGGACGAAGATATCTTTCTGAGCAATAATAGTAGGCTAGACCCATCTCCATCCACACTATATTCGAGCAAAGTTGTGTTGTATTCTACATAAAGGATACAAACTTTTGTCTTATTCTTTCTTTTTTTCCTTTGATAGCCCCCTTTTATGCTAAAGGGGGAATGATAAGCATATCATTTTTAATATTTCACTTTTATGAGTGTGACCTCGACTTATTTTTCTTTGTTTGAGTTGTATTGCTCTACCCATTGGGAGGTTTAGATTTCTAACAAGATGAGGGAAGTTTGAGTTAGTCATGTTAGTCTTGGAGTGAAAGGTTACTACGAAAATTGGTTAGAAAAATATGAACGGATGAGGAATTCCTGGATTACATACCTCTGCTATATTATCATGAGTACAAGCATTAAAACCAATCGAAGTGCATATTTGAATCTGGGAATCGCTTTTGATATGTAGTTTTCTTTCGGTTTCCTTGCAGATATTGAAGAACACAACTACAAACATGAGAGGAGGAAATAGCAGTGGCAATGTGATGGATCTTTGTAATTGTCATCACAAGAGTGATTGAATATGAATTCTTAGAAGGTACCCTTTTTGGCATAAGATTAACTAATTTGCCTACATGTTTTATTGTACAAAAGTGTTAACGTCATGATACATTCTGTGGAAGGGAAGCAAGCAATACACTACGGATCGCCTGAAGTATGTACACCCCGTCTTTCACCTCCACCAACATAAGCAAAAAGCGATGATGAACACAAGCATGAAAGGACAACATTTCGTTGCTCCAACCAATCATTATGTGTTTTTATTTCATTGCTTCTACCAATTGTGAACATGCTTTTATTTCCGTTATTCTTTCTTATCCATCATATGCTTCTACCAATTTCAGGAGATTATTATATTATTTTCTCCTGAAATTTTGTGTTAATTACATGTTATTGGTAAATCCTATTATGGATTGATTACAGGGACAACAAAGGGTGGGTCCTTGGACCAAGGATTTGAAGTGAGCTTCTGTATGTTTTTGTTGCATTTTTGTTATTGCTCCAACTGTTTTTTTTTTTTCGTTATACTTATTTGAATGAATATATTGATAAACTTTGGCCATTTGTTGGACCGGTGGGTAAGTGAACGTATGAAATATAAGCACATGTAGTTTAGGAACAATAGAACTTGGTTTGCAATGAATGGAGGTTTGCATCAATTTTATCAATTTATAATGGATGCACATGTACTTGATAAAGAATGATACTCAATAGATTATACTTATAATAGAAATGCAGTTTTGTACGTGACTTCAACAATTAATGCAGTTTTGGCTAAAGTTCTTGCTACTAGATTGAAGTTGGTCATGAATAAACTCATTTCTCCTGTTCAATGTGCCTATATTGAGGGTAGGCAAATCATTGATGGAACCCTAATTGCAAATGAGTTGGTGGATTCAAGACTAAAATCTAAAACCCTTTAGAATTATATGCAAGATTGATGCGGAAAAAGCTTTTGATAGAGTTAATTGGAGATATTTGGAGTTTATGTTACTGAGAAAATGGGTTTCAAAGAAAGGTGGTGAATCGGATCAAATTCGTTATTCTACAACAACTTTTTCGGTTCTAATTAATGGTTCGGCTTTTTGGTTTTTCAAATATTAAGGGGAGTACGCCGAGATGCCCTTTATCTCCTTTGTTATTCAATATTGCTATGGAAGGTTTCTCTAAATATATCGATGTAGGCTGCTACTTCAAATCTTTTCAATGGTTTCTCAATGACTGAGAAATGGCACTATAGTTAATCATTTACATTATGCGAGATGATATATATTCTTTATTGATAACAAGAAAGATGAGCCTCAAATTTATTCTCCATTCTTCATCGCTTTGAATATATTGCAGGTCTTAAAGTCAATACAGCTAAGACAAGACTAATTGCAATAGGTGATGTCCCTCATATCGATGAATGGGCAGTTGAGTTGGGTTGTATAATGTATTCACCGCCATTCTTGTACCGGGAATGCCTCTTGGTGCTTGTTAATAACTCCTAAAGCTATTTGGGTTCCAATTGTGGAAAAGTTTGATGCTAGACTGTCTATCTATAATCAATGTACTCTTTCTAAAGGAGGTAAGCTGGCTCTTCTTAAGTGCATTCTCACCTCATTGCCAATGTATTACTTTTCCCTGTTTAAGGCTCCAATTTCTGTTATTAAAATTTTGGAAAAGAAAATGAGGAATTTCCTTTGGGAGCATAAAGCTGGTGGCACCAGATCACATTTGATTAAGTGGACTACCGTATGCTAGTAAAGAGAATGAGGTTTAGGAGTTTTAAATCTAAGAATAATGAATGATGTATTACTTGTTAAAAATGGAATCGAGGTTTGGCATTAAAAAATCACATCTTTGTGCAAGCTTATTGTGGAAATATATGGTTGCAAGTTCTCCTTCTGGGTTCCCGGTCAAATACATACACCTTATGGTGTCTCCGTTGAGAACTATCTCTAAACGTTGGGGCTCTCATCTCCTAAAAACTCCACTTTGTCTCATTCGGTACTCATATCCTCCGGCATGATAAGTGGATAGGGAATTCTTGTTTGGCATCTTCTTTTACTTCTATATGCAAGTTAGACAGTTGCCCAGGTTTGGCAGTGTGAGATCATATTACTAGAGATGGATCTTGGAGTTTTAATTTCAAAAAGAGTTTTATCAAGTGAAGAAACCAACCACTTTGCTACTTTGCTTCCGTCGTTGGATCAAATCCACCTACAAGAGACAATTTTCCCGACACTTAAGATGGGTTCTAACTCTACGGTGGATTTTTCTCGTTAAATCCTTGTATGCATTTTTAATTTCAAATGATGGGGTGCAAGACTTTCCTCATAGGTTTATTTGGAAGCAGGAAGTTCCTCCTAAAATTACCTTCTTGGTTTGGAGTGCGGTTCATGGCAATCTTAATTCTTTGGATATGCTACAATATAAAGGTATGGATTTATATAGTTCTTGCATTATGTGTGAGATGGGGGTTGAATCTCAAGATCACATTCTTTCTACATTGTAAGGTAGCTCGTAGTGTTTGGTCTTCTATTTACACCAGATAAAAATTGGTCTTGGGTTTTCCCCTGAAACAATGATGTCTTTTGCTCGGTCATGGCCACCGAATTCTACTACAACATTGGAAAAATTGCTTGGGATTTAATCCTATGGCTTTGTGATATGGGTCTTTGTGGAGGGAGCGAAACTGCCGTACTGAAGCTAATTGCAGGTTTTAAACTCGATAAGGAGTTAGCTATCGATGCTAAAACAATGGTGCTTAATTAGGGGCGAACGCTTTTGGGAAGAGGTGCATTGTAACTTATCATATACTCTTAGCAATTGGGAGATGTTGTTTTCTAGTTTTTTTCCCTTACTTCTCCCGTCTACCTTTTGTAGACTCGTTGTAAATTCTTCCTTTTCTAATAAAAAATTCTCTTCTAAAAAAAAAAAAAAAAAAAAAAAAAAAAAAATTAATGCATTCGATACATGCCGATACTACAAATTTCCCTCTATTTTGGTCGTATTCTAGAGTAACATTTTTAGTATATGTTTATGTGATTAGGGTGACGAACCTAATTGCGGATTTCCCAGAATAAGTTCTCGGTGAATGTTTAAAGCACATCAACACAACAAGATCCATTTGAAACGGCTAAACACTTTGTGAACGCACAATATCCATCGGTAGGAAAATTCACAAAAATGTTTAGCTCAAAATGTAATTCATTGGAAAGATTGTATTCCATGACCACTAGACCACACTAAATAAAAATATGCTCAATGACGAGGCGAGGCGAAGCGAGCCACACCTAAACATGTATGGACGGTAAGGTGAAGCCAAGCCACACCAAATCAAAAATCCTAAGCATGTGAGGCGACGCGAGCCATACCAAATCAAAAATCTTACGAAAAATAAAAACTCACGATGGGGCGAGGTTGACTACATGGTTAAAAAAAAATAAAAAATGATGGTGATGATTTTGGTCTCCTGGTCTGAGACGAGGACAAAATCTAGTTGATCCGATATTCATAAAACTAATTTATTAAAATAACACCGCACAAGTCCAACTTCACCAAACAATTAACAAGACGATTAATCGTTTCCAAACACAATGTATGGTATTCTATAAGTTCTTATTAATAGTATCTAGTACTTCTTCCAAGGCTATTAATGGGGTGTCAGGATTGGTGGGGGTGTACCAATCCAAGGCAAAAATTATAGTTTTGATACACCCCACTAATCCTGACACCCCGTTAGAAATCTTGACTTCTTCTTTCCCTATGGTGTTTTTGGGTCTTCTTCAATTGTCTTACCGCCACATCTTTTGAAGACGAAAGTTCAATTTCCCATGAGCTTGTCTCCGATGTTTGACACATGGTCCATTTTAAGTATACTTTAGCATGCAATTTGTCATCCATTATTTCTTTATGAGGCACAAATTATTTTTTTATGAGACACAACAAGGGTCTTACCGATCATATTAATTAACAATCCGGAATGAGTAACTAATCGCTTCTAAGACTTCTTAAATTATTAAATAAATTGGCTTCTCATCTTCAAAGAAAGACGGAGAGAGGAATGAACTGATAACATCTCAAAAATAATAAGAATATTTCGTAACTTACTAAACCTCACTATCTGCATATACGTCTTAAGATATTGAGTAAACTGAAAGTGGACAAACTCATACATTCCGGGTCCATAATGATATTAAGTAAAATAAGCAATCATTGATCAGTCAAAGATCGGAAGAGCAATGTGGTATATGCTTGAAAAAGAACCATTACACACATGTTAATGTGACGTAGACTTGAGATGAGATATGTTTCAGAAACTCTTGGTTTTGTGTTTCGGGTGGTACGTATTCTTTCCATGTATTTTTTGATGCATAACTTTTTATTTTGATCAATGAAAAAGTTTGAGCTTATAAAATCATTTTTGTTAATTTTGAAAGTTTCAATTTATTAGTGGTGCCCATTAGAAGCCACGAGCAGTTTCCCCTAATCGCTGGTGAAGATTTCAAAATTTCAATTGATGGAAACACATTTTGCTATGCACATTGGCAAATGCCTAACAACCTTGTTTTAGGGCATATATGAAAATTTCATGGCATACTTTTGAATAAAGACAAAAACGGCTATAAATAGTAAATTCTACAGCCCTTAACCAAATATTTTTGCAATGGCAAATTTACCCTTTCCAGATTAGTGTTTAATAATGATTAGTTGTTAATAATCTTAATTAGTGATTAATATTAATGATTAAGAGACTGGGTTAATCTATGAAAAAAGGAAATTACATACTTTGGTTAGTAACTCAGCAACAAGTCTGGCTCCAACTCCTTTCCAATAGCAATACTTAATCTATGGAAAATAAACTACTAACTCCACTACTAGCATCATTACTAACTAAAAAGTTCTTCGACGCCTTGAAAAAAAACATAAAATATCATCTCCCGGTTCCCTAAGGTAGAGAAACCTAAAACGCCGAGACCATATCCAAGTGATGTACACTTATCCAAGTATTTAGTGTGTTTCAACAACATTAGAAATAGCTTTGCCAGGAACGAAATAACGAATGCCATCATACGTGAAGGGAGAGACCCCTGTGACATCCATGCAAACATACTTACCATTTTCCCAGTTAAGAACAAGGATATCCGCAGGCCGTAGATCATTGTCATCATCCGACTGGGAAGCCCAAGAGAAACTTCCTTGCGCGAAGGCACACTGCCTTGTAACAAAAAAATTTCATTAAGATAGTTAAATTATAAAAATTTATGTTGATGAAAATTGGGAAGAAAAAAAGTTAGGTTTTTTTCGGGAAGGAGAAGGGAAGTGAAGAGAAAAAAAACTTGTATTTTGATTCACGTAATCTCAATGGATGAGGAGGGACAATCTTTATTTAAAACCTAGGAAAATACACATCAACTACAACAATTATCGGGAGATGGATGATTTTCTTAATTATGAGAATGATTTTACCTAAATCAAACTCATAATGATGATTTTTATGAGCCAAATCTAGAAGATGAATACATCGATGAGGAACCCAATGCTAACAACACACAAATATACTTCTAAGATTATGTTTCATTTCACTTTGTAGGTTAAATCATCAAAAAATTGATTTTTTTTTCACGCAAGAACTGAATTTAAATAGGTTCACTTTTGATATTATCACCAAACCTAATCACATGCTATAAGGATGGGTCACTTTTGGCTTACTCGAATATGTAACCATACTCAACTTATGTTTTGTAATTTTCACCTACTTACTAGTTCAATGTTCGGCTAATAATTAATTTTTCATTATAAGATTTAATCTTTCCGAGAGTTTTGAAAAAAAAATCAGGTTGTAGAGGTTCGATTTTACTCTAAATATCGATCACCAACCATATATTTTCCAAGTTCGCCATATTCACAAACCGTATTAGCCAACATGTTAATGATTTCATTAAAACACTCAATTTCATACACATCTAGGGGTTCAACTTTATAATACGATGTTTATCTATCATATACTTTTAGATTTAATAACCAAAAGAAGTTGAAATAATTATAAAAGTGTAAAGAAAGTGAAGTTTACTAATGGAGAAGACTAAGTTCCAATTCAACTCGTTAAAATTAAGGATATTTTATCTCATCTTCAATAGAATGAAAATACGAAGACAACGCAAAAAGATTGAGGTCATTCCGACATCTACGTTACATGGACAAATCAAAATCAAAGACTTGTGTCTACAGAGAAGTTAGGCTAATAACTCATCACCAAGAGTCACTGAACCTCGGAGCCTGGCAAATCAATATTTTCAAGTGTTTACAAAGATATGTTCGGTTTGAAAGTGATCTAATCGAGTCACCCGCATCGCATAAACCACTGTGGTAAATTTCACTTCGTGTCTCTGGCCGAATGCTGGCAAGGTACTAGCCGAACTCGACACTCCGTATTAACCACATGGAAGTTCTCATATCGTAGAAATGAATTACCATCCTAACTGCTCATAACCACTTTCATAACGAAGAACAATGAACAATGGCCGATAATCTGCTCCTCAAATCACCAAGCTTCATTCTATAGCCACAAAAGATCTTGGTTTATTCCGCACTAACCATATTCTATCAATGCAAAAAAAGAGGGTTTAGAGAAAATACATTATAATCCTCATTTTAGGAGTTGGTTCCTTCATTCCTGAATTTTTGCTTCCATTCCTTCAACTTCTACTTGTTCTTCAATTGGCGACATGATTAAAAGAAGATTTAGGGAATGATTATCTATCGCAGTTTATTTGTGCAGTTATTTTATCATTTAGTTCCAATCGATTTCTTTAATCACTCATCAAATTCTGAAGATCAAATTTTTTGTCGACGTTTCACGAGTGGGAATCGGGTAGAGAATATGTTTAAATTTAAAACTGTTTTAGATTTTTGGTTTTTAAATTAAAATAAGAAAAATTTAGTAATATAAACCGTTTAAGGGTATATAGGTCATTACATACCTATTAAACACCCCTTATAAACACACCCTAGTTAGGAAAATAAATTCGTATGCCTCAGAATTTGTATGTATACCCTAAAATATGGAGAACTTAAATGTGCCGGAGCTAGTCTGAGGCCCGAAGTCAAAATCCAGATCCGTACAATACAACTGTTTAGGCGCAGACCTAAAAATAATATTCTCATTGTCAGGCCCACAATTAATTTTAGATACCGTGACACCCATAATTATTTCCGTGGCACCCATAATTATATGAAATTATTAAAAATGTATGCATGACGGATTATGCTTCCGCATGACAGGTTATGCATCAAGGTATAATTGGCAACGTAACTTAGGTATAATATATCTAAAAATTCGTGCCTTGGAATTTTACAAATTTATATCGCTGGAAATCTTTAAGAGAGCTAACGCAACGAGTACAAACAAGAATATCAAATTTTGCTTTTCACAAAAATCGGAGGTGATCATCATTTTAGGCAAAATTTTCAAAACTTGATACATAACTATTATGCAAACATCAAAAAGATGACAACATTTCTCGACAAGATAACGAATTATGCAACCATTTTCTCCATCACAGAATAAAGTTATGCATCTATAACAAGCGTGTAACCATTGTTTTGTTGATTTTTAAAGGCGCATATTAAAAAAATTGATGACATAATGATGCATCCATATTTACGGATGCATATCAGTTATGCATCTATTTTCTCGATGCATAAAAAGATTGTGCAACACTTTAATGCATAATGCATTATGCAACCATATTTTCTTGATGCATAATGTGTTATGCACTATTTTACCAACCATAACATGTTATGCAGATATTATCAGAGGTGCATGACAAATTATGCGCCTTTGTTTTTGTTGGTTTGATAGTAATAAAAAGTTGCCGCGATAACGCGTTATGCAACCGTTTCGGACTCGCATAACAAGGTATGCGATAAATTTTGTAGATGTAACAGGTTATGCATCCATTTCACGATCGCATAATAAAAGTTATGCAGACATTTTCTCAATCGGATGACAGGCTATGTGTGCAATGAGAAACAAGATTCACCACCATCGACCGCATAAATTTAGTCACATCACAACTTTCTTCATCATCGCTTTGTTTCAAGAACTGCCTGTGGTTGACTACTTCTCATTTCATAACAAACATTTTCACTTGTATTTCAGCTCTAACACACCTGCATCTCTTACCCAACTAAACAAACAAACTGACTCTAACTCCATCCGCTAACCCCATTCACACATCATTCTCCAATATACTTAAATTCAACAATCTCTTTCCCAGCAATTTAACCCATTCCTGCACTCCATAACTTGACTAAATTCCTACCAACTACTATATTCTCCAAGTTATCGTGATAACGTGCTGCACAAAGGATACCAAACAATCATTCATTCCTTTCTCTTACATGAATTCCCTATTTATAACCATCCCCCCATTTCTCTTAAGCCATCTCCCTTCTCAAAGCCATAACCCTTGGTCAGCCTGCCCTGTGCCCGTGGCTTGCTTCCATCTCAACTCTACTTCGCAACACAACCTCGCTGCATCAATCACATCACACACCACCAGAGCTGCAACTATCTTCTTCTTCGAGTTCAAATTCATCTCCTTTAAACTCCATAACTTGAGCTTTATTCTCGCGACCACTCATTTAAAATTATAACCGCACTACTCAATTCTTCTTCCAGTAACAAATTAAAATAGTAATAATAACTCCCATTGCAACTCAACTCACACACCGTCAGCCAAACTCATCACATGCAATTGCTCATTTTTCGACAATTTCCGTACTAAGTACCACCGTAGAACCAGATTTCACTCACACTTGAATGATCCAAGTAATACTACTTTCCCACACCAACTAATTCAACACCTTACTTGCAACCACCAACATCATCACTTGTAAATCATTTATCAAGCATACAATCATCGAACCATTTTCGAGACTACAACTTCAAATTAGACCTTCTTAACATTTTTTCAAACACTACTGTTTGCATCTATTGCTCTGCTTTCACAATCTAGTACCATCAATTCCATTGCTTCAACTACTAACAAAGCAGCTATAAATCCATTTCAAATTTTAGCTCAACTCAATGCTGAAAGAATATCTGAACACAGCAACCAAAGTCTTCCTCTATCATGGAATCTGCATCAAGTGGGTTTGCATTACTTAACCGACAACAAATATCGATTTCCTTGTCAACTTTTTTAACTAATCCAAATACTTTCTGTAACACCGATGTGTTGGTATACGAGATCCGACTATGAGTCGTTCTCCATCTTCATCTTCCATTCATTGAAACCCTATCTCGTGAAATTCAATTTCCTAAAAAACCAAAATTTAACCTCTCACAACCATTTCTACTCCAATTAACAATAAACCCATCGACAATTGATCGATTTAAATCGATTTCACATAAAATATCAATCATTTACGAAACCCTAAATTAGCTTGCCCTTTTCTTCTTCTTCCAGAGCTCAATCGACTTCAGCACCATCACCTTCTCCCTCGATTCATCAAGCTACTAAACTTCCTAGATTATTCACACAAAATCAAGCTTAATTCCTTTGAATTGAGGTCGACAGAGAGACAAGAAGAATAGTAGAAATCGAGAGAAAGAAGAGAAGAGCAAAATAGACCGGAACATAATTTTATAAATTCTGGGTTTGTGAGAAATTTTCTCACGTAAAATGGGTGCGCGCCTGAGTTTT